>RPOG01001339.1:0-159542 GCA_008086565.1 Thalassoma bifasciatum | reverse complement strand
AAGTCATTGGCAGGGTCTTTCTAGGAGTTGTTTTTGTTCTATGTTTTGCAGCTCGTGTCTCTAAGCAAAAATCTATTGGGTTGTTTGATCCCATGTCCCTTTTAGGCCACAGTACAGACCTGACTGTAAATGCTGCACTTAGAGGACCAGTCTGAGCGCTGTGGCTGCCCACTGCTCACCCCAGAGTGTGTGTGTGTGTGTGTGTGTGTGTGTGTGTGTGTGTGTAATTGTTTTTTTATAGGTTTGAGTGGGAGTGTGTGTATGTGATTGAACTGTTACTGAGAGGAAACACACTTTGTTTAACTTTTCGTTCCTGTCATTGTTTCTCTTTTGTGTTGTCTGCACCTGTCCCTGATGTGTGTGCGTGTGTGTGTGTGTGTGTGTGTGCGCGCGTTCGTGTGTGTGTGTGTGTGTCTGCACGTGTTCATATTGTTGGTCCTGTGCACTTGCTTGTGTAAATGTGTGAGCATGCTTGTCCTCACGTGTGCATCAATATGTGTGTTTCTCCTCTTGGCCAGGTGAGAAGGTCATGCAGGATGATGAGTTCACCTGTGACCTTTTCCGCTTCCTGCAGCTGCTTTGTGAAGGACACAACTCAGGTGTGTGAGAGCTGCTTCTGTCAGTCTGATGTGAGACTAGTTAAACTGTTTCTGTAAAGGAGTCTTATTTCACCAACCCTCTCTGAGACCAAGTTTTAAATCTGAGCCTGTCAGGTAGAGTTCTGTGTTCATCAGTATCTGTCAAATGTCAAATATAGTGTCTCTACTGATTAGTGCCGGGCAATGAATCACAAGTTAACAGGTTTTTAGATTGAAGTGTGTCACAGCTAAAACAACTGTTAATTTGATTTCCTGTTTCAGACTTCCAGAACTACCTGAGGACTCAGACAGGAAACAACACGACTGTAAACATCATCATCTCCACTGTGGATTACCTCCTGAGAGTGCAGGTATGCTGAAACATCACCTGTTTGTTCTGATGCTTCATGCTAATGCTTTGAAGAGCTCATCTGTGTGTGGAACTGCTTCCTATTGTCCTGTCTGTGAACATTAATATCCTTATGTCTGTAATACTTCATCATTTATGAGACCCAGGGGAAGGTTTGTCAGTGCATTATGTGTCGCTCAGATTCAGTGATTTTGATATGAAAAGGATAAACTGGATCATAATCAGTGTGTCTTCCTCTCCCCTCTGTGCTGCAGGAGTCCATCAGTGACTTTTACTGGTATTACTCTGGGAAAGACGTGATCGATGAGCAGGGCCAGAGGAATTTCTCAAAGGCCATAAATGTTGCCAAGCAGGTGTTCAACACTCTAACGGAGTACATCCAGGTAAACACACCTGAGGTGCTCTCAGTGTTCTCTGACATCACACAAATGTGGTGTATAATTCAAAATGAATCTGTGTAACTTATTTCTTTATCAGTGAAATTTACTTTGTGATCTGTGAAAATTTCATTTGCAATCAGTGAAATTTATTTTTCAATCCATGAAATTTATTATGAGATCCGTGAAAGTTTCTTTTGCAATCTGTGATTTTTTTTTTCCTGATCAATTAAATTTTTGTTCTGAGAGATTTATTTTTGTTCTGTTAAATTGTTTTGTGCTTTTTGAAATATTTATTGCCATCGGCCTTCAGAGCCACCATAGCCAATGGGGTTTTGATGATGTCACAGTGTGGTTCTGATGATGTTATAGGGTCCGTGCACAGGGAACCAGCAGAGTCTGGCTCACAGTCGGTTGTGGGATGCTGTGGTGGGGTTTCTTCATGTGTTCGCTCACATGCAAATGAAACTGTCTCAGGTGAGTTGAAGAGCATTAGCCCAACTGTTAAATAGATTTTCAAAACAACTAAAATACAAGGTGGGTGCCTAAAACAGATCACCTGTCCCCCCTCCAGGACTCCAGTCAGATCGAGCTGCTAAAGGAACTGATGGACCTGCAGAAGGACATGGTGGTCATGCTGCTGTCCATGCTTGAGGGTTAGTTTGTTCTATTCTACAAACCTGAAACATCTGAGTGTTTTAGGGGGGTTACACACCACATTTTTACAAGTCAGGTAAGACTGGTAACTTAGTGTAAGCTGTCTCTCTCTCACACAGGTAACGTAGTGAATGGGACGATAGGGAAGCAGATGGTGGACATGTTGGTGGAGTCATCAAATAATGTTGAGATGATCCTGAAGTTCTTCGACATGTTCCTCAAACTTAAAGACCTCACATCCTCTGATGCCTTCAAGGAGTACGACCCAGATGGGAAAGGTTGGTTTCAAAAAGAGACAGCTTTAACATTGGGGATAACTTAATCAGAGGGAACATTAACTCTCAAATGAACCCACAGGTGTGATCTCTAAAAGAGATTTCCACAAAGCCATGGAGAGCCACAAACACTACACTCAGTCTGAAACTGACTTCCTGCTCTCCTGTGCTGAGACTGACGAGAACGAACTGCTGGACTATGAAGAGTTTGTGGAGAGGTTTCATGAGCCAGCCAAGGTAAAAACAACGCAATGTTTACAGAAATAAACAAAGCTTACCAAATGTAGACAACATGGTTTGTCAGTTTATCCCTCAGCGAGATGTAAAAATTTCTTACATTAACAGTAATACCGTTATTAATGACTATGATGATTGATTAGGCTCCTACGGTACTATTTTTACTGCTTTCAAATCTTTAACTCACTTGTTTCTGAGAACTCTCTGAGTCTTAATCTGTGCTGGTGTTTTTCAGGACATTGGCTTTAACGTTGCCGTCCTCCTAACCAACCTGTCGGAGCACATGCCCCATGATACCCGGCTGCAGACGTTCCTGGAGCTGGCCGACAGTGTCCTGAACTACTTCCAGCCTTACCTTGGACGCATTGAGATCATGGGCAGTGCAAAACGCATCGAGAGGGTCTACTTTGAGATCAGCGAGTCCAGCAGGACACAGTGGGAGAAACCTCAGGTAAACCTGATGCTGCACTTTAAATAATCATCTTCAAAGGTTCAGAGAAAGAAAGTGAGAGCAGCTCTTCATCTATCCTGTCCTCAGGTCAAAGAGTCCAAGCGTCAGTTCATCTTTGATGTTGTGAACGAAGGAGGGGAGAAGGAGAAGATGGAGCTGTTTGTGAACTTTTGTGAGGACACCATCTTTGAGATGCAGCTGGCCGCTCAGATGTCTGATGCTGGAGAAAGATCAGCCGTCAAGGAAGAGAGCGAGCGAGAGAAACCAGACGAGGAGAGCCCAGAGATGGGCTTCTTCTCCGTCACTACTGTCCGAATGGCTCTATTAGCGCTGCGCTACAACGTCATGATGCTCATTAAGGTGAATGAGATATAGCAACAAACACAGGTTCAGGTTCTTATTGGTTCTCCCTTGACTCAGTGTCTTTTCTGTCTCTATCCAGGTTCTGTCGATGAAGAGTGTGAAGAAACAGATGAAGAAAATTAAGAACATGACGGTGAAGGACATGGTAACCACCCTAATGGCCTTCTACCTGTCAGTCCTGCTGGGTCTGCTCCACATGGCCTTCAGCGTGGCCCGAGGTTTCTGCAGGATCTTCTACAACAGCTTCATGGGTGAAGGTCTGGTGGAGGGGGCCAAGACCATCAAGGTACGGGGTCGTTACAGTGGATTAGAAACTTAGAAACTGTTAAGATATTGATTAATCAATGCATCACAGTATAACCCCATCCAACTCAATATCAATTCAGCAAACTCTCTGAATCAGTTCACCTCCTGGCCTGTGGGGGTGCGATGTATGCTGCCAACTATGAACACATAACAGACATAACAGAACAGATAATAGTGTGGAATGTGAAACTGTAGTTATTGATTTGATCATTTATTTTGATTCAATCACACAAACATACAGTAAAAATGAAAACAAAAAAAGGAAAACATAAAAGATCCGCATAAAAAGCAGTCAGAATGGCATTAACAGCCTGACTTAATGGAGGAAGTTTAAGTAGTTAGCAAAAAGTGCCCTAGCTTGATGCTAGTATGAATGGGAAATTTCATTAACGTGATTACAAAGTTAGCATTGCAATTAATTTTACTTTACATGAACACTTTGCATATCATTATTACAGGAATACGTTTCCTGGCTCTTAGTAATGATGAAAAGTGAGTAACTGTAAGCATTCATATGCCGCTTCTTGCTACCTCTGCTTCCACCCTACGGAAGCCCCAGATGGCCAAAACACCCAAACATAAAACCATGTAAAAACTGATCAGGAAAACAATACAACAGCTTTCAATTTAATACCTTTAAAAGGCATCACATTGTGTGTGTTACATGCATTTTATGGACAGAGGTATAGAAATGAAAATGTAAATGTTGTCAACAGAAACTCTATTTATTTATGTATTTCTACTTCTCCCTGAATCGATGTTGAAGCAATTAAATCAATTTCCAATCAAATTGATATCAAATTGAATTACAACCTGAAGAATCTAAATCAAATCAAATTGTTAGGTTCCTAAACACACCCAGTTTTACCAACAACAGTGAGAGTTGGTTCTGAAAACATCTTCCCCTCTTCTCTCCACAGGTGTCCGAGCTTCTCGCTAACATGCCTGACCCCACCCAGGATGAAGTGAGGGGGGAGGGAGAGGACCGGGAGAAGAAACTGTCCCCTCAGGAGGACCTGGCAGACCTGGCGGTGAACACCAGTGACACTGAGCTGCTGTCGGACATCTTTGGACTAGATCTAAGGAGGGAGGGGGGGCAGTACAAGATCACCCCGCACAACCCAAACGCCAGCCTTACAGAGCTGCTCAACTCCCCCGTTCCGTCCCCTGTTCCACCACCCACACCCACAGCGCCCCCCAATGAGCTCAGGCGGAGACATCAGGTGGGTTTGTATTTCCAGTTCTTTCATTTATTAAAGCAAATTTTAGCATCAAGATCAAAAACAAATGGAGATGGATAACCTTCAGTCAGACAGGACTGGTCCCAGAAAAGCAGCTGATACATCAGAACCATTAAAGGTCCTGCAAACTTCCGACCAACTTGATTATTTTCATGATTATGCACCTGTGTTTGTGTGTGTTTCAGTCAAAAAGCTCATCCTGTGAGGAGAAGGAGGCAGCAGCTGAAACAGAAACTGAACCAGAAAAAACAGAGTAAGTTCATGTTCTTGTTAAATGTAAGAACCAAGTCCACTGTTTGTGTGAGTGTATATTAACTTAATGCTGTAATGAGAAATATGTCACACACACATACACACACTCTTATGTGACCATGTGCTGTTTAGATGATGACTGTGTGTTTCCAGGGTTGAAGAGAAACAGGAGAAGAAGGAGAAGGTGAAACCTAAAGTGAGACGACTCCACACCTTAAAGTCTGATGAACCTGACTTACAGGAGTCTGCCGTCCTCAAGAAGATCATCGCCTACCAGAGGAAGCTGCTGGTACTGCAACTGCTCCTTATTTCACAATCTCCACCCTGTTTAAAGTGGAGTCAGTTCAGAGTCAGAGTCATATACACACAGCTCCCACTCAGACTGAGCTCATGAATGTGAACTCATGAATGTGATGATGTTATTTCTTTTCATCTCCTCCCTGTAGAATTACTTTGCAAGAAACTTCTACAACATGAGGATGCTCGCTCTGTTAGTCGCCTTTGCAATAAACTTCATCCTCCTCTTCTACAAGGTAATTCAGCTCTGAAAGTTTCAAGTAATAAAAAGCTTCAACCTTGACCTGACACGCTGATAGCTGTGCCCCATCCACCACAACACCAAAGATAGAGGTGAATGGGTTCGGACTGACATCTTTGCTTCAATCTTGTTATAATCCCATTCAAATCCAGCCTGTCAGTGGGTTGATCACTCACACTCTCATTTAAACTCTCTGTCCTGCTTCCTTTTTTCTCCCTGAACTGGTCTAAAGGTCTAACATTTGTCTCTGCAGGTATCCACGTCCTCATCTGTGGTGGAGGAGAGGGAGGTGGTGCTCAGCAGCAGCAGCAGCAGCCAATCAGAGAGCAGCGTCCAGTGGGATCCACTGGCAGGAGGGGAAGGGGTGGAGGTGGTGGAGGAGGTGGGGGAGATGCTGAAGCCGGTCACGGTGCGTTTCGTCCTGGAGGAGAGCAGCGGCTACATGGAGCCCATGTTACGAATCCTGGCTGTGCTTCACACCGTCATCTCCTTCTTCTGCATCATCGGCTACTACTGCCTGAAGGTGAGACACCCTGAGGTGTTAGAGGACATCAGTCTTTATTAAGTTCATCCTTACGATCATCTTCTTACCTGTACACATGAGTGTGTATATATGACTGTGTGCTGCAGGTTCCTCTGGTCATCTTTAAGAGAGAGAAGGAAGTGGCCAGGAAGCTGGAGTTTGATGGTCTCTACATCACCGAGCAACCGTCAGAGGACGACATAAAGGGACAGTGGGACAGGCTGGTCATCAATACACAGTCAGTACACACCTTTAGACCAGAGTACTCACCACTGATCCAGTCAGTGATCATGTTGACCTCCAGCTTTGATAGTATATATACAGTCTCGTGATTTTTCCTTATTTGTTCTCAGGTCTTTCCCAAACAATTACTGGGATAAATTTGTGAAGAGGAAGGTAGGTGTCATTGTTTCACTCAGAAAAACTGTCTTATTACAGTTAATGTACTCAGATTTATACTCAGAATGATGGACTCAGGATTATAAACTCAGTTTAATGAACTCAAGATTCTGTTGTCAGGGTGCTGAACTCAGGATTATGAACTCAGGTTTATGAAACAAGGATTATGAACTCTGCATAATGAGCTCAGGATCATAAAGTTAGGATTATGATCTCAGTTTTATCAAATCAGGATTTTGAGCTCAGGATTACACATTTAGGATAAGGAACTAAGGATTATGATCTCAGCATTATGACTTCGGGATCATGATATCAGGATTATGACATCAGAATTTGGAACACAGGATTATAAACTCAGTTTTACAAAATCAGGATTACAATCTCAATATTCTGAGCTCAAGATTATAATTTCAGGATTGGACTCATGATTACAATATAAGGATTATGAACCCAGGATTATGAACTCAGGATTACATTTTTAGGATTAGTCTCAGGACTATTAGCTCAGTTTTATGAAGTCAGGATTATGATCACAGGATTTTCAACAGGATTATCAGTCAAGGATTATGACATTTGTGTAATAAGCTCAGTATCATAAACTCAGGATAATGAGCATAGGATGATGAACTCAGGGTAATGAGCATAGGATTTTGAACTTTGTGTAAAAAACTCAGGTTTATAAATTTGATTTTATTGTTGTAGGATTATGATTTCAGGATTATGAGTGTAGGATTATAAATTTTGGGTTATGAACTCAGGGTCACAAGTGGAGGATTATGAACACAGGATTATAAACCTGAGTTTGGAAGAAAGATCTGATATGACATGGATTTTTTTTCACCGTGCAGAAACATTTTTCAGTCTTCACTAAAACAGAAAATAAAGGCCTGTCTTTTTTCAACTCTGAGTTTGAACGAACAGGAAACCTTGAAGCTTCTGTTTCTGCCTTCACTGTTCGTAACCATCATTAGCTCTACAGTTGGTCATAGTAAATAGAGTCAGGTTTTGAGGAGGTTTGTCCATAGATCAGTTCACATTTGTAAAGGTGTGTGTGCTGTTTCCAGGTGATGGATAAATATGGAGAATTTTATGGACACGACCGGATCAGTGAGCTGCTCGGGATGGACAAAGCTGCTCTGGACTTCAGTGATTCTCACAAGAAGAAGAAACCTCGGAGAGACGGCTCTCTGGCTGCTGTGTCAGTGCGCTCTCTGAGTTATCCAACATCATAGAGACATCATATACAAAGAGTTCATCATCAATCACTTCCTGGAACCACAACATGTGACCTTGTGTTTGCTCTGTTTTTCTCTTCAGGTTGAACTCCATCGACGTGAAGTATCAGATCTGGAAACTGGGTGTCGTGTTCACCGATAACGTGAGTGTGAAAAAACACCATCCATTCACACTGTCTGATTGTTTGTTCACTACACCAACATTAATCAGTCTGTCCTCATCAGAAATAAACTTTTCTTCCTGTGTAGAAATTATATCTGAATTGTTGTCAGGTGAATACAGGTGTCAAACTAAAAGAATGTCACTTTTTTCCCATCAGTCCTTCCTGTACTTGGCCTGGTATATGTCCATGTCCATCCTGGGTCACTACAACAACTTCTTCTTTGCTGCTCACTTACTTGACATCGCCATGGGCTTCAAGACGCTACGTACCATACTGTCCTCTGTCACACACAATGGAAAACAGGTACACACTCACCTACAACTGCAGTCTGTCACACCCAGTGGAAAATAGATACACACACTCACTTGTGCTGTGTTGCATTTCTTTTTGTTGTGGTTTACAGTTGGTGCTGACGGTGGGTCTCCTGGCCGTGGTGGTGTATCTGTACACGGTGGTGGCGTTTAACTTCTTCAGAAAGTTCTACAACAAAGGAGAGGATGGAGAGCTCCCTGACATGAAGTGTGATGACATGTTAACTGTGAGTATGAGACCTGCTGCTGTTAAAACACTCTGCATTGCTTTGATGTGCATAACAATCGTTACTCAATGTATGATGAAAACACCAGCCGGTTGTGAAAGCATTTCTCACTAGGGGGTGCTATAACACTACACAGAAAGGTAAAAAAACAGGTGCTTGGTTGTGTTGTCAAGGATCAGCCTCATTAAATTTAACCTGTATTGATTGATTGATTGGTTGTGTGACCAACAAGAGCTCAGATCTCTTACTGACTCTTTACTGAGTCCTCACTCTTTTTGTTGCAGCTCATGAGAAGTATGATGACACCTCGAGTAAAGTCACCTCCTGATGTCATCTTTTGTGTTTATTTTTTCACACCAGACATCAGAGAACACACTGAGGAAAAAAAACAGGGATTGTTTTTGTCTGGTGGACCAGCAAAGACATTATGTAAGATTAAATTTCAACCTAGGGATGAAGGATCTGAGGATAGAGGGTCTGAGGATGAAGGATTCAAGGATTGAGTGTCTGAGGATGGACGATATGAAGATTCAGGGTCTGAGGTTCAAAGATATGAAGATAGAAGGTCTGAGGATGGAGGATATGAAGATTTAGGGTCCGAGGATGAAGTATATGTTAATTCAGGGTCTGAGGATGGAAGATGTGAAGATTCAGGGTCTGAGGATGGAAGATGTGAAGATTCAGGGTCTGAGGATGGAAGATGTGAAGATTCAGGGTCTGAGGATGAAGAATATGTAGATTTAGGGTCTGAGGATGGAGGATATGAAGATTAAGGGTCTGAGGATGGATAATCTATGAATGGAGGTTGGAAGATTGCGGATCTAGTGATAGAGATCTGTGGATGGATCAGAGTGTGTGTGAGTGTGTGTGAGTGTAAAACAGAAGCATCCTGTCTGGTGTGTGTGGACGTGGATCCAGCTCCATGTATGGACTAAGCGTCTTGGGTCAGAGCTTTTATTCTGACAGTCTGTTTCCCCTCGGGCCCTCAGATTCCACTTTCCCTGCTCCACATGTTAGCTTTAATTATAGCATCAGTTAGCGTGACATAAGCAGAGGAGAGACTCAGACTCCTGCCCCAGGTGTTTACCATGAAACAGGGTCATTATCAGGGTCTGTGTGACTCCAGGACCATCAGAGACAGAATAGATCATGATCCATGCTCACATTTCTTGACATCCACCACATTTTTCTCAACACTACAAGCACAAAACCCAGTTTTGAAACTACACATTATATCAAATCAAATTAGAAATAATACTGAGAAGTTATCACACTTAAAAGTATTGGAAACACAGCACTCAGGACTGAAGCTGTAGAGATTATGTTTATTGTTCACAGTTGGCTCAATGACTTCTGAGGAGAAATAGGGTAAAAATGAAGTCACATAAATGGTATAAGAAAGACTATATAAAAAGAAAAAAAAAACATTACACTAGAAAGACAAGATACCAACTGTTGAAACTGATAGACTTTATATTTGTAAATATTCACTCATTTTGAATTTGATGCCGGAATCAAATTCTTAAAAAGCTGAGACAGGGGCCACAGATAACTGGGAAAGTTGAAGAATGTTCAAAAAACACATCAAGAACATTCCACAAGTGAACATGTTTCATGATCCCCAAAAGGCTCAGTCATTAATGAGCAAGGATGGCGCAAAGTTCATTATTCTTTAACGTATCTCTTTCACTGTCGTTATAGATACAGACCTGATCAAAATCTTAAGACCAGTCAAAATGCACAAATTGACATTTTGCACCATTGAATCTCAAAAAGGTTGTAAGGCAAGTTTCAATTGAAAAAGAAGAAATGTGAGTGACACACACACAAAAAAAAAGAGATATCAATGTATTGAAAAAACAATTATAGTAGAATATTGTTCATCATCAAATCAAAATTTTAAGACCACAGCCTTTAAAAGACAAAATCTGATCAAAAATGTGGATTCAACGTTATTTTCTGTCAGTATTCACACTATCATGACCTCCTGATGGCAAAGGCTGAAAAGATTTTTCTCTCTGACTGTGGTAGGATTGTTGGATGGATGGTGAGGGAGGTTAAAAGATATGGACGTCAGTTCCAGACAGTGGGTGCTCTCTGTGAAGCCATTTTCATCACTTAGAGGAATGATCCCACTAACCTCCGGGAAACAACTACATCAAGCATGACAACATACATTTTTGAAGTGAACAGTGGAGCTGCTCATTACTGAGACTTTTTAAAACTTGTTTTGTCTTTTTTTGGGGGGTGGGGTGGGATATAATTTTGTTTTGTTTTTGTTTTTGTTTTTCAGAGCTATGCCCTTAAACTTTATGATCAGCTGATGAAGAGTATTACACTTAAACTGTTCTTTTTAATTCAGTGCTTATCTTTTTATATGATGATTGTTTTTTGTCCCTCTCCCATTTCTTTCTACAGTATTTTGAAAATACACTTAGAACCTTTTAATGATCCAACAGTGTAAAAGGTAAATGGTGAAATGTTTCTACTGGTCTTAAGATTTTGATCAGGAGTTATTATCTCTCTCTGTCACTGTCAAAGCCAATGCATCAAATGAATAAATACACAAGGTAAGAGAAGGTGGACTCAGGTAAAACCAGATCGATTCAGGTAGAAACCACATGGACTTAGGAAGAACCAGATGTTATTTAGTTTTGAAGAATTTCTTTGATTGATGGAAGAAGTGAACTGAAACCGCTGCAAGTGAAACTCCATTTAGGTCCTCCACAATGTGTGTGTGTTTGGTGTATGTGTGTGAGTTGGGGGCTCTCTTTAATCCTCTGAACTCAGCCACCCAGAACATTCCTCTCATCCTCTGCTTCCTATTAAGGACCAGTGCAGACCTGCTGGGCTGTACTGGTCTGGATGGGTCTTGGTCTGGGTCTGGTTCAGAGGATTGGTTTGTCCAAGTGTGCTCTCCTTTTGTCAACCGAGTTATTTTTTTTATATTATTAGTGAATTTACAATGGAGGATTAGACAGTATGATGCTTCTGCTGTTGGTGCTCTTTGCTCTCTTATCACAGTGTGTCTGTGTGTGTGTATGTGTGTGTGTGTGTGTGTGTGTGTATTATTCTCATCACACTCACCTGTTGAATTCAACGCTTCTCTGCTGTTCAGCTGTTTTGTTTTTCTGCAGGAAAGAACGGAGAGTATGAAGTCATGTGACCAATTTGAGCAAATTATTCCTCTCTCTCTCTCCCTCTCTCTCTCTCTCTCTCTCTTTCTCTCTCTTTCTCTCCCCTACAGTGTTACATGTTTCACATGTATGTGGGGGTGAGGGCTGGGGGAGGGATCGGAGATCAGATCGAGGATCCAGCAGGAGACGAATACGAGATCTATCGTATCATCTTTGATATCACCTTCTTTTTCTTCGTCATCGTCATCCTGCTCGCCATCATCCAGGGTCAGACACCACACACACACACACACACACACACACACACACACACACACACACACACACCCAGCTGCTCCTTTCTAAAAATGTTGCGTTTTACCTGACTTTCATCTCCGCTGATGATGATGATGAGGTAGAGCACACCTGTTAGAGTGTCACTTGTACAAACTCAGTCTGCTGCTTTTACTCGAGTCACTCTCATCATCACTGTGTTGGTTCCATTAAACATGAGTGATCCACTCACCAGGTGAACCCCAGTTTGAAAAGCCCTGAATAACAGCAGTGAGGGAAGCTGTGTTTCAGCTCTTACCTGACCTGTCTCTTAGGGACAGGTGAATTAACAGGTGTATTTATTCCAGATTAGAAACTCTAAAGTTGATCCTGCCTTCACTCCCCTGGATCAGACACAGAAACACAGACAGACTGTGATGGTGACTGTGACCTGCACAATGATGCTGCAGAGGAAACAAAACAGACACTGATCACCTGTTCAACCGTGTATGTGTGTGTGTGTGTTTCACCTGCAGGTCTCATCATTGATGCTTTTGGAGAACTCAGAGACCAACAGGAGCAAGTGAAGGAAGACATGGAGGTAATACACCATCACACACACACACACACACACACACACACACACACACACACACACACACACACACACACACACACACACACACACACACACACACACACATTAAACACAAAAGCACACACAAACACACAAAAATGTTGATGACACAGCTGTCAGTCAGAATGCTAATGTCTCAGGCAATTTTTTTTGTCAGTTGTTAATCTCAGTTTTTTATCACAGTGTGTTCATCTCAGTTAGTTTATCTCAGTTTCTCCTTCTCATTCGGTTTGTCTCAGTATGTTTATCCTGATTCATTAATTCTAGTTTTTTTCTCATTTTGTTTGTCTTAGTATGTTTTTTTTTCTTTTTTGTCTCTTTTGTTAATCAGTTTGTTCTTATCTAATTCTGTTTATATCACTATTTGTATCTCAGTTTGTTTATTTCTGTTTGTGTATCTTATCTTGTTTGTCTCAGTTTGATCATCTTTGTTTATCTTCATTTACTTATCTCTGTGTTGTTATGTCTCATTTTGTTTATCTGGGTTTGTCACATGTAAGCACATGTTTATATTATAATTAGTTCTGTAAAAATGTAAGACACAGAGTATTAACCCAAGATCTGAGTTCACCCCATGTTCCTGTTGACATAAAATGTGTCTAACTTTCACCTATTTGATTCATATTCAGGCAACCTCTATTGTGTGTGTTTGTGCGTTTCAGACTAAATGCTTTATCTGTGGGATTGGAAACGATTACTTTGACACAGTTCCTCATGGCTTTGAGACGCACACGCTGCAGGAGCACAACTTAGCTAACTACCTGTGAGTAACCTGAGGTCTTTGTGTGTGTGTAAGTGAGTGTGTGTGTATGTGTAAAAATAGCCTCTTATGGCTATGTTATTATGTTCCAGATTCTTTGTGATGTATCTGATCAACAAAGATGAAACAGAGCACACAGGACAGGTGAGAAAATTCCTCCACCTGTGCATAAACACTGTGTGTAAAAACTGTCTCTGTGTGTAAAAACTGTGTATGTATAAAATGTCTGTGCATGTGTAAGAAAAAAAAAAAGGGGGAGGGGGTAAAAACTGTGTGCATTGACTGTTTTTGTGTGTGTAAAAACTGTGCATGTTTCAACTGTCTCTTACCGTAAAAATTGTCTGTGTGTATTGAAAGTGTGTGTGTATGAAAACTGTCTGCATGTGTTACAGATTTCAGGTCACATGGTGTGTAAGCCTCAAACCCTTTGCTTTGTTACAGGAGTCATATGTATGGAAGATGTACCAGGAGCGCTGCTGGGAGTTTTTCCCTGCAGGAGACTGTTTCCGGAAACAGTACGAGGATCAGCTCATTTGACCTGTCGTTTGTCATCAGACTTTCATTTTCATACTGTTGTAAGGCCCTCTAAGCCCCGCCCCCACGCACCGGCTCCGTGAGGAGTCAGGTTCAGCCCAAGCGCCGCCGTCCCCACAGCCAGCTGTTTGGAATGCTTCAGACTCTGTACATACGTCAGATTATATGCTGTACAGTTTAATCTGGAGGCTCAGACGATGATGTCTCCATTGCTCTCTGCGTCCACAGAATCAAGCAAAAAAAAAAAAAAAAAAAGACAGCGGAGAGAGGGAAGTCAGAGAGACTTGATGATCCATAAACAGACGTTATTACGATGTTTACGACTTTTCATGTGTTCACTGCACGCTGCATGTCTGTGCAGGAGGCAGAGCCAACACAGAAACACCTGTTCTACCTGCTGATCCAACACCACACACCTGCAACACACACGCCCTATGAGAGGCTGCTGCTCGGATCCAACCTCCGGTCAGAAATCCTAATCCAGATTTATCACGGCACTGATCAGACCTGTGTGTGTGGTCAAACTGAGGTTACAGGTGTTCGTGTTGTGTCCACAGCCTGCACGCTCCATCACTGTGTGTGAAGGGCTCCTGCACTCAGAGCGCACTGAGTTTATGTCCAGGCTCACATTCAGAGGATCAGAGTCTACAGGACACCCAACTGAGCTTGGGCGTCAACAAGTCGACATAACATCATCCTCTCTCAGCGCCTCTCCTTTCTGCATCTTTTTCTTTGTTTGGGGAATTGACTCAAATAAAACAAGTACTTACAACCTATTTACCTGGTGACATCAGTCTCTGAACCATAGGCCTCATCAGTCTGACAAAAGTGTATCCTCTGGGAGTGATGACCAGCTCTTAAGGCCTCAGGTGTGTCCAGCGGTCAGCGGTGAAGGACTCCAAAGAAATCTGTCCATGTGTTGCCTTTGTTAACAGTCTGAGCAGAAAGAAGAGTTCAAGTTTTGAAACTACATCTGAGAGTTGCACCTGGCTGTACCTGTTCACAGATCAATGAAAAAGTCTTCCACAAGTGAGCTCTGGAGTTCCATCAGACCGTATTACTGACCCTGTTTCACACAGACTGTTAAACCAAACGGTGATACTCTCTGTGCTGAAAGCAGAGCTAATCCTGACGCCTGCTCTCCCAGGTGTTACAGGTTCATGTTACAGAGATGAGACAGGAAACTCAGTGAGCACAGCATCCGACCACACGGCTCAACATACACAGACTACGCACTTTACTTTATAGCATTCAGTATGTCTGTTCTGCCCTGCAGTTCACATCACAGCCCCCAGGTGTCACTGATGGTCACTTTGTGTTTATTAATGCTCTTTAATTACAGATCACTCACTCACTCTGTCTGATCCCAGTGAGGACTTGAGAAAAAGCAATACCAAAGCAGCAAAATAGAGTCACACAGAGAGGGTTAGGATTAGCCTGTTAGCTGGAGTTACATTCACCACCAAGAAACTCTGAGAGGGAGGGAGGAGGAGAGGTGGGAGAGGGGCGGGGGGTTATGTGCCTTATGTTGCTGAAGGGAGGAGAGGGGAGAGAGCAAGCAAGGACAGAGAGAACAGAGAGAGAGAGACAGGGAAAAGGGAGGGGGGCAGTTAGAAAGAATGAGAAAAGAACAGAGAGAGAGAGAGAGAGTCACACCTGATGGTTGCTCTTCAGGTACAGGTGTGTGATGATGGTTGTTCTTCAGGTACAGGTGTGTGATGACAGGATGAGGTCAGGTGAACACTGATGATGATTTTATGCACTATCAGAGTTTTTGTACAGATTGAGTTGAAGTCATTGCATGTTTATTCTGCAGTTTAACGGAGAAATATAACAAAGACTCTAAATCAATGTCAGCCATAAAGTGTTTAATAAGATCATTTTAGAGGGGATAAGTTTTCTGTAATATATTAATATTATTATAACTCTTTATGTTCCATTAACTCTTTATTTATAATGTCCTCATGGCTCCATAAGTTTTATTTGGTTTAGAAACAGACTGAACATAAATGTGTCATGAATTAATAATGAAATAATAAAAGCTTTATTTACATTCAGACACATTTAGGACTTTATTTAAAAAATCTGATTTTATCATTGAATGAAGTTTGTTGATTTTAGTCCGACTCTTCTCCTTAAAGGTGCAATATTCTGTAGCTATATGAACATACAGGTGACCTAACCTCAGGAGGCAGGTTTAGAATGGAACAGACAGGCTTAGTTTATTTTAATCTCTCAGATTAACTCACAAACAACAATCAGATACATCAGAGCTGAACAATAGAATTAGGAATATTTATTTGTCTAGTATGATGCAAAAAATAATCAACTTTGATGATGGAACAAAACAAAATAAAAACACCAAACGTTACAAAAAAATTATGTACATTTTTAAAATTATAGTTAATTGTATTAATTAATTCAGCTTTCTGATTGGCTCTTCAATTTGGTGGTTAAAAATTCTTAAGGAAGAAAATTAAAGGTTCTTTTCGTATGGCTCCTTTAAATATCTTATTTACAAACGATACAGTGAAGTGAAGCTAGAATATTAGCTAGCTGGCTAACTTCAGCCTAGCAAACTTAAAAATAAAATTTAAAACTGTAATGTCAGCTGACTGATTTTTTAAAAATATTTTTGAAGAGTTGTAATGAAATAAAACTTTGAAGGTTGAAAAAAAATGTAGTTTTGTTCTTGTCCACTGGGGGCAGCTAAGAGCCTTTTTACTGATTGCACCTTTAATGATGAGTGAGGCCACATGATTAGCTTTGGCACTGAGTGTGGTAACAGAGATGCTACTGTGTGCTGTATATTATAATAATCTCATTACTCCATGCTGCCATCATATTTACATTTCTATTATTTAGATTTATATCATCAGACTGAATAAATCTGTCAGTGTGGAGTTTACAGGTACAAAATAATCTGCTGTTTGCTCAGAGGGTTTAAATGAGTGTTTTAAAGTATATCAGCTGTCTGCTGTTTCTGAGAGTTTCATCTGTAAAAACTGGGTCTGTGAGTCTTGAATGGATTTGCATGATTTTAAGAATAAAACTTTATTTATTAACTTGTGAAGAGTAGATTCTTCTTTCATTCAGTTGTTAATGATTTTCATCATTAAAGGGACTGTGAGAACTTTCCAAAGTGATCTTGAAAAAGTCTTACTGGACACTACATAACACTAGCTAAAGGTTGTTTGTGATCATTTTCATTCCACACACAGCAGTTCTACGACAGTGGCCTGTTCAAATCAAGCGGGAGCCTCTGGTCTGAAAATATGAGACAACACGGAAATGCTGAAAGCTGCTGTTTGTCTCTCAAGGCTGGATATGGAAGTACTGGAAGTCACATGCACACCAAGCCAAAGAAAAAGCCATTTTCGGAGCAGACATGATCATGTTCACAGCCTGGTACAAAAGCTGTTTCCCATCTGAATTGCTAATTTTACCATCGGCACACACTGCAAGGGGGAGATTTTTTTTCCTACTTGGCAGCTCAGAAGATATTAGGGCTCAAGAGCTCACCCAATCATAGGCACAGCTCAGATCATGTGACTGTCAGGTGCTCAATGGCTGTGAGTTTGGGCACTCGTCGCCTGTTCCGTTTCCAATATGACTGCACCAGCTCATTTGCTCCAAAACATGGTTTCAGAAACAGATGGGTCAGGTCACGAAGACTATGACCATGTATTATACAGCCTATGCTTCAAACTTGAGTCTATCAATAAAAAAGAGAGACGAGTTATGTTTGTTCTGCTTGATAGATGACAGGATACAACCAGAATTCACAAAAGTCTCACATTACAAATGTGTCTTAGAGCACTGGGCTGTGAGTAATGCAGTAGTTTGTTGTCACATTTCACTCAACAGCACTACACAGTTGTTAATGTTTACATTACCTCTTCGTGTTGTATCTGCTAAAAAGTTTTCTGGAACAAAGGAAAGTAGTGTTTAAAACATGTTTTATCATTCATTTTTCAAAACAAACACCCTCACCGAGAGTCATGTCATCACAGCAGCATATGCTGGGGGTACTCTGGTCAAAGATGTTGCTGCAATCCACCAATTACCATTAGTCCTCACTGCTCCTTTAAAATGTAACTAGTGCTACAGAGAAACCCCTCCATTAAAAACAAACTTTGTGTCTGGGCCTGAGCTGACCCCTGGGGCCTCACCTGGGGGTGGATGCATGGGTGCTCCATGGAGTTCTATGGGGCTAATGCAAAAAAGCGACCAGGCAGGGACCCATAAAACAGGGACGTAGACTCTGAGACATCACCCACTGGTTCCTGTGCCAGAGTTTGAAGTCGTTCATCAGGGTTAATGTAACAAGAGACAATGAGGTGGACAGGATGAGTGGTAGAATGGTGGCTGGAGATGGATGGGTAATACTTTTCTATTTTGAGGAGACGTCTGAAGAATCAACTGTTCAGGGAACACTTAGGCACTTAATCTGAGCTAATTTAGAGCAATTCTTTAACTGGTCCTCAGATTTTGATAGGGACTGTATTCCAGCAGTCCTTAATGAAAGTGTGTGTGTGTGTGTGTGTGTGTGTGTGTGTGGCGTATGTGTGTGTGTTGTGGGGTCATGAGAGTCTGACCAGTGGCATTACACACTGCATTAGTGACCAATTATATGTCCTTGTTTGGTCAGAGAGCTCCTGAAGAATTCATCAAACATCCTTTACCAGTCAGTCAGACTGTGTGTGTGTGTAAGGATTACTGCAGAGACATGGTGGTAGTTTTAGTACCTGACTATCAGTGTTTTAAAGTAAAGGTCCTATAGAAAGTGTTACTGCAGACAGACGGAGAGATCAGGAGAATTTCTGGTCCTTTTTAAGGTTTATTCGTTTGGTTGTGTGCTGGAAAACCAATTTAGCTTCAAACTATAAACAATCATCCCTCAACTTTAAGCTCTGTCTACAGATGTTGTGTCTTGACCCCCTCTTTCCTCAGGGGCTGCCAACTTTTATCTGTGACTGCTGGCTGTTCGGAGGATACACTGTCCTCTGGTGATGGTCTGGATGGTTTTACCTGTGGAGGTTCTGAACAACATTTAGTGTCTTTACAGTCTGTGTCACCAACAGCATCACATCCCCTGATAGTGTAACAACTGACACCCTGACTGATCAGAGACTGTCCACCTTACTGAGGGTCAGAGGTCAAGGTTGAACATGTCTGCCGTAAGAAACCTGTCATCTGTTTGTCCAATTAGAGCTCACACCGGTAGGAAACTGTCTGTTTTTCTGCAGACTCACCCCCCTTTTTTTCCATAACAGGGCATTTCAGAGAATTTAGGTTTTATTCCCCCATCTGCACTAACTTGAACACAGGAAAATAAAATTGCATCCAGAGCTCGTTGGTGGTAATATTTGGACCTGTTCTTCATGTTCCTCTCTGAATGTTGACTGTAATCTGTGAGTCAGTCTTCTCTCTGTAACCCCCCCTTGGTAAAGAGCCATGCTCTCTCTGCTGAAGCAGCTCACAGAGTTTCTCCTCAGACACAGAGATGAGGAGAGGAGGAGTCTGATCAGTCCAAGTCTGCAGACAGAAACATGAAGCTGAAGCCCTCACAGCTCGTCTAACGGAAACCACAGTCGACTGGTGAGTGAAAACTTCAACTTCATTTGAAATAAAATGAGCTTTAGGCTCACACGCAGATACAAACATCAAAACACCAGGACATCTGAGCATCATTTCAGCATCTGTAACAGGAACTACCAAGAACTCAATGCTCCTTCAATCAGGCACAGTACTGCTTTATTTACATGGTTTTGTTTCTCGATATGATAATATGCAAATATATACATTTGTACAAACATAAACTTATATACATATATGTATATGTGTGAGAGTGTGTGCTGCTGTGTGTGTTTGCATGAGTGACACTTAAATCAGTAGCCCATAGATCAAATGAAATGTCAGTTTCAGTTTTGCTATTATGGGTTGTTTTTTGCATCATACTCGACAAATAAATTTTCCTAAATCTTCAACGTTCAGGCAAGAAAAGATGTTGACTAATTTGATAACAAGAACTGAATACGTGAAAACTAACATGTTAAGGCACACATATGTTTGTTCACTGTGTCATTAAAATGCTTGTGTTTCATGAACGACAAATATTAATGAATATTTATATATAAATTGGGTGGGCCGTAAGTTTCTGTACATTAGAAAAATAAAATTTCATGATGGACAACTGTTTTTTTATATATATAATGCGCCCTATATGATAACCATTGTTTTGAAAACACATGTTGATATGTGTTTTCCACTGTGAGCACAGTTGAAGTTATGCTTGTGATGGTGCAAGTGATAAGTTTCACCACAGTGTCATGTGTGATGTTTTCTGTTAATGTTCAGTGTAACCATACAACTGCTTCCTGACCCAGCTATTAGTATTTTTTATTTATTGCTCTTTTGTCAAACACATCTTCTTGGGTATCTGAAACATAATAAACGTATACATTATAGATTTTCTCATGTTTCTTAACCTATGGCCCACCCTTTATATAAACATTTGTGCTTTGATGTTGGACTTTTATTTTCTTCTGTCTTACGGACACATTAAGTCAAGGAGCTTGATGATAAAGATTAACCTCAATGAATTCTGAGTATCTTGGTCTTTTGCTCTGGTTTGTGACTAACTCCTTGTACCGTCAGAGGGTCAAAATAAAATAAACGGAGCCTTATTGCAGTGGTCATTCATGCAGAGAGTTAAATCATACATAGAGAGCACTCAGGAAGAAAATCTCCTTATCTGGTCAGTGTAACGTTTCTTATTCACTGTGAACGTTAAAAACATCTGTTGGTTCCTCATCAGCTGTTCTCCAGCCCTCAGAGAACATCTGAGTAGACTTTAATCCGCACTTTGGACGGCTGTATGGATTTTTCTCAATGCAGAAAAAGAAATTCACCTTTGAAAAAGTAAAGGACAAGATGATGAAACCTAGATCTGTGGATTTGTACTTTACGCCTTTCAGGTGTAAGTGGTAGTGATGAATGAAACACCTCAGTTTTTTTTTTTTTTAGACAGCTCAGCTCACATGAACAGAATCATTCACCATCACCCAGAGTCCATGTGCTGAAATCACTGAAGCTAGCTGCCTCAGCAGAGGATCAGGTGAGCTGATGTTCCTGGCGGATCTGATGGTTCTGGCTTTAATTAGTACAGCCTGTATTAGTAATGTCTTCTATTCTTTACAGGCTATGCTAATCTATGCCAGAATCAGCAAAGCACAGAGCTGATGGATGGAACATTATTATTCTTTACACAGGGTCAAACCTTTTTTGAATAGTCCTCATCTGAACCTTTCAGGACCTTTAGCTTTGAGAACCAACATTCAGGAGGTTTTTTCTTGTTACTTCTTCCTGTGTGTCTGCAGAGTAATTATTGCACAGAGAGGAAGTTGAATATATATTGTCATAAAAGGTTGTGTCTAACATGATTTTCTACCTTTTTTTTGTTGTTGTTGCTTGTTTTTTGTTAAGTTTTGTTTCCTCTGTGGGTAAGCCAAAGGAGAACTGGAGAGAGCAGAAATGTTTAATTTTAGTTAGAAGAATAAAATCAAAACTTGAACAGTTCTCATAAAGAGTAAATGAGTCCTGAAGGTTCTGAAAAAAAGCTGCTCTTCATCCTCCCTGACTCTTGACCGCATCTCTCTGAATGTTTTCTTGTCATTTCTTGCAGATGATTTTTTTGGCATCATGAACCCAACATCCAGCTCTGACTCTGTCCTTGTCCTCACAAGCTCTACTTCTGGTACAAACATTTGTCAGCAAGCAAGTCACAGACAGTAACAGACAGTCAAAGTCAGGCAAAGGCAGTCACAGACATAAAAACAACCACAGGCAGCGACATTTACAAAAAAACACAGATAGCCACAGACATTTTAAAACAGCTAGAGACAGCTCCAATAAAGAAAAAAAAAAACAAAGACTCACACTAACAATCCCAAACAGCCAGACAGCCAAAGACTGTCACAAACAGTCACAGACAGGCAAAAAAAAAGCAACAAACAGCCACAGACAGCCGCAAAAAGTCACAGACAGCCAGACACAGTCACAGTCATAAATTTGAGACTGACAGAAATTCACAGACAGTCACAGACAGTCCCAAACAAAGTCCCAAAATGTCACAGACAGTCACAAAAACGCAGTCACAAATAGCCACAGACAGCCAAACACAGTTATCGGCAGCCACTGACAGCCATTGATGGCTAAAGACAATCGCTGTCAGATACAGACACCTACTAACAATCACAAACAGCCAGTCAGCCACAGAAATCCACAGACAGCCACAGTAAAGAATAGTCAGCGATTGAAAGCCACAGACAGTGATAGAAAGG
Source organism: Thalassoma bifasciatum (assembly GCA_008086565.1). Taxonomy (NCBI): domain Eukaryota; kingdom Metazoa; phylum Chordata; class Actinopteri; order Labriformes; family Labridae; genus Thalassoma; species Thalassoma bifasciatum. The sequence continues at coordinate 137,373 of RPOG01001339.1, read as the reverse complement.
TAAATATGTACGGCAGGGATCTTAGAATCCTAGATTAATTAGTCTAGTTTCAAAAAAGTCAGGAAAAGGAAGAAAAGGATTGCTATCTGAAAGACAATAAAATTAAAAAGGAAAAAGGAGACTGAATGGAGTCTCATCTGTTTTCTTCTGATGTGTTTACCTACCCTGACAGGTGTGTTGTATGGGGGGCTGACGGTGTTGTCGGACAGCTCTGGAGGGTGGAAGCTTCACAATGAGAGTGGCGTCTCTATCTCAGGAAATGCCTCTGACTCTGCAGTTAACAGGACGCTCACGCTGGCTGAGGACAAATTTGACCCGTTGGGAGGACACGCGGTGTGGCAGGTAGAAAACTCCTGAAAACACTTCAAGATTGAACCAGTCTGACTCTGTTACTGTGTGACCCTATTTCACACCTGAGTACTTCAAAGACCCACATGAACAGAATCAGTCCTGAGTGAGTCTAGAGCAGAGCATGCTGGGTGTTTTGAGGTCTGGTTCGGGGAATTCTGGGCCTTCAGTCTTGAGGAATGATAACCATCAAACAGTGGGCTCTGTCTTCACATGGCTGCTTAAATCTCAGAGGATTTAACGGCTCATTTGAAGTAGGAGCTTATCGTTCCGTTCCAAGATAAACCGTGACTTTAAGGATGCCCTGAGAGCTGTTTCAACACATTAATCACTTTACTCACTTTAAAACAACACAGGAAATGATATCTGCTTCACCATCTGACTCCCATAGTGCTCCTGTTATTAGTCATAATACGGTAATCATCCAGCTGTCTGCATTTAATACTCGGGTGTAAAGAACAATTATTATCGTGCAGAGACACTGAGTCTGCAGAAACACAAAACACCTACTTATCTTTATCACTCCCTTTATTTCTTATGGTTTACATTCAGTTTCAGGGATCTACCAAATAAAGCAAGGATCATAAAAAACTGACCTTCAGTATTTTCCTCCTCAGGTGATCATCATCGTCTTCCTCACTGGGTCACTCTCTCTGGTCACTGTGGTTGGAAATATTCTGGTGTTAGTTTCTTTTAAGATCAACAAGGCCCTGAAGACAGTCAATAACTATTACCTACTCAGTCTGGCGTTTGCAGATCTGACCATCGGGACTCTATCCATGAACTTGTACACCACCTACCTCATCATGGACCAGTGGGCTCTGGGCCCCGTCGTCTGTGACCTCTGGCTTGCCATAGACTACGTGGCTAGTAATGCCTCAGTCATGAACCTGTTAGTCATCAGTTTTGACAGGTACAAAGCAACTTCTATCTGCTAGTTGTTAGTGATGGAGATGGTTAATACTGTTGTGCTCATAAGTTTATATACTCTGGCAGAATTTATGACTTCTTGGCCATCTTTTCAGGGATAATGAATGATAACACAAAAACTTTTCTTTCGCTCATGGTTAGTGGCTGAGTGAAGACATTTATTAACAAAAAACTTTATTTACTCTTTTTAAATCATGATGACAACAGAAACTTCCAAAATGACCCTGATCAAAAGTTTAGATACCTTGATGATTTTGTCCTGATAACATGAACACAAGTTAACACAAATAGGTTTGAATGTCTACTGAAGGTAACCATCCTTACCTGTGATCTATTTGGCTCTAATCAGAGTGTGTATGAGTGTAAAAGGTCATTGAGTTTCTGAGCCCCTGGCAGACCCTTGCATCTGTCATCCAGTGCTGCACTGACATTTCTGGATTCAGGGTCATGGGAAAAGCAAAAGAATTGTCAAAGGGACTGCAGGACATTTGGAGAGGAGTCAACAAAGTCTATGATGTCAAGTACACCATTCCTACTGTGAAACATGGAGGTGGCTCACTGACGTTTTGTGGATGTGTGAGCTACAAAGGCTCAGGAAACTTGGTCCAAACTGATGGAAGGATGAATGCAGCATGTTATCAGATCATACTGGAGGAAAATTTGCTATTGTCAGCCCAGAAGCTGTGCATGGGACGTACTCGGACACTCCAGCATGATAATGATCCAAAACACAAGGCCAAGTCAACCTGCCATTGGCAGGATAAAAATAAAAAAGGAAGGTTCTGGAGTGGCCATCTCAGTCTCCTGACCTCGGTATCATTGAGCCACTCTAGGGAGATCTCAAACCTGCAGTTCATGCAAGGCAGCCCAAGAATTTAAAAGGAACTGGAGGCTATTCATTAAGAAAAGACCCTCATCCACAACTTCTGCAAAAGACTTTGAGCTGTCATTGAGGTTAAAGGGGGCAATCCAGGGTGTAAAGAACTGTGTTATGTAAACTTTTTATTGGGGTCATTTTGAAAGTTTCTGTTGACATTGTGATGTAAAAAGAGTAAATACAGTTGTTTGTTGATAAATGTCTTCATCGAACCACCAACCATGAGCGAAAGCAAAGTTTTTGTGTTATCATTCAAATTCTCTTAAAAAGACAAATGAATTATGAATTCTGCCAGAGTATGTAAACTTAAGAGCAACTATGGGAAAGGTTTGTGTTGTGCAACTATATTAAAAAAGTCTGTGTGGCTGTCTCTCTCCCAGGTATTTCTCTGTCACCCGACCTTTGACCTATCGGGCTAAGCGTACCACGAAGCGAGCCATGACAATGATCTGCTTAGCCTGGTCCATCTCCTTTATCCTCTGGGCTCCGGCCATCCTTTTTTGGCAGTACATCGTTGGCGAGAGGACGGTCCAACCCAACGAGTGCTACATCCAGTTCTTGTCCGAGCCCATCATCACATTCTGCACCGCCATCGCTGCCTTCTACCTGCCCGTCACCATCATGGCCACACTGTTCTGGAAGATCTTTCAGGAGACTGAGAAGCGTGCCAAAGAAGTCCAAGGTCTGAAGGGATCCGGGGCAGCGAAAGCACCGGCCCAGGCTCAGAGTGCAGGTGGTGGAGGAGATGGAGCGAACAACAGTCAGAAGGATTCTTCAGCCATGCAGCGCCAGATGAGCTCTCAGAGCAGCAGCAGCTATGAACTGAACCAGACGAAGGACAGCGCCAGTGCTCCAGGAGGGGGAGGAGGAGGAGGAGGGAGATGTTCAGCCTTCTGTTTCAAGTGTACATCACTGCTGCCAGGTCAACGTGCCTCCAAGAAGTCCATCAACATCACCACGACCACCGGGGGCGAGGCTGAGCACAGCAGCTGTGACAGCCTGAACAACAACGAAGAAGAGGAAGAGGAGGCGGACGGAGCAACAGGTCAGACATCATACCTGTAATGGGTTAGAATTAAAAAGATAAATCCGTCATATAATACTGACATCCATCTGTCTGTCTGTCTATCTTTGTACAGATATGAAGTCCAAAAAAAAGAACAAAGATAATCAGTCATCATCCATCAAAGGTGGAAAAGGCTCACAATCAGACTCATCACCCGCAGATGCTGCCAAACGTTTTGCTTCCAAGGCGAAGACAGAGATGAACAAGAAAAAGAGCGAGAAGAAGGCTAGTGAGAAGAAGGCCAATGAGAAGAAGGCAAACGATAAGAAGGCGGCGCGAACGCTGAGCGCCATCCTGTTTGCCTTCATCACCACCTGGTTACCGTACAACATCATGGTGCTGGTGAACACCTTCTGTCAGGACTGTATCCCAGAGACTCTGTGGGCGCTGGGGTACTGGCTTTGCTACGTCAACAGCACCGTCAACCCCATGTGCTACGCTCTGTGCAATAAGACCTTCAGGACAACGTTCAGGGACATCTTAATGTGTCAGTGGAACCAGAAAAAGAACAAGCCTCAGTTCCAGCAGAGGAAGAACGTTGCTTTCAAAAAGTAGGACTGAGTGTGTGTGAGTGTGAAGCATCTTCTGGTCAATAATCTGAGTGTGAATATGATATGAAAACTTTCAATGAAGCGTCCTGGACTGAATATTTAAAACAAAATTTATGCAGCCAAAGGTAAGAGAAACCTGAATCTGCCCCACCAGCCTGAAGAGAATTTTACTGTTTGTAACCCAAGCAAAATTTACCAGCTGAGTTTGGCAATAACAGGAAAAAACAGGGGCACAATCCAGTATGAAGGATGAAAACCTTCAGTGATCTGGTTCAATGGATGAAAACAGTGGCAGTTTGTACCATTAACATTTCATTACTGATCAAAAAGATTGAACCAACCAGAGTTCTGTTCAAAATGACTTACTGGAAACATTAATTTCATGTAGCAAAGATCCACATGAACAGATCCAGGAGGAGTTCTACAGTTTGGATGACGTGTAGACTTTTAGACATCAGTTCCATTAGAGATGTTTCAAACATTTTCGGGTGTAAAAGTTGCATACTGCAGTCCAAGGTTTGGTGAGTAAAGAGTGTGAGAACCCTAAAGTACTGATGTCAATGGGAAAGTTGGACCTGAGCCTTCACGATAAGGTGACAGTTGGCTGATTTCTGTTATGAACTGATAGTTAAAGCTTTATTTTCAAATGTGTTTTTCATATTTAAAATTATTTAATATTTACCCTCACTTGTGTGAATGAGTGTGTTACTTTGAATTTATACCACAGCAGTATGAACTCTGTTTGTTCATCATCTAACACACAAATTTAGAGCTTGCTCAGGTGTTTGAGAGATGTGACATGTTCAATAACCTGAAGATTCAGTGAGTAGGTCACTATCAACAGTCAGTGTGATTCCACAGGTGGGTTCCCTCAGGTGAGTTAGGTGATCACTGTGAAATGATTGTTTTGAAGTGTAGTCGTGTTTAAATAAAGCTGCATACAGAAACACTGTAACACTGACTCTGTGTAATACATCAATGACACAAAGGTAGATCATGTCGTCACATCACACATCATCAGCGTCTGCGAGTGTCTTCATGCATTCTTATCCAAACAAAGTAAGTCCATCAGTCTCTAGATTCTTTATTTTTAAAGATTGTAATTCGGTTTGATTACTCAAATGTTATAAATCGTTAAATTAATTGTAAATCATACTAATAATTACATTAATTTGAATGTAATAATTTGGTGATTTTAATTGTGATAAATAAGTAGGTTTTTTCAAGATTTTAGATCAGTTATTGTATTTTAGATATTATGGATCAATTTCTGTATTTTAAATGTTACAATTCAGTAAATGTATTTTAGTTGTAATTAATCAGAAAATTCATTCCATATTAAATAAAGTATTCATTCAATTATAATGTTTCAAATTAGTGAATGTATATTCAATTTTATAAATCATTAAATGAATTTCAAAAGATAATCCAAATGTAAAATGTAGTTGATGTTTCCTAGATTTTATAAATCAGTAAATGTCTTCAGCTGTTGTAATTCATCTTTTTTGTTCGACTTTGGTCGTTTTTCTATGTTGTAAATCAGTAAATTAATTTTCGATTTCATAAAATAGTAAATGGATTTTTAATGTTTTTCAAATGAAATTTTCCAAGACCTTAAACCAGTTAATGTTTACTATATTTCAAAATTACAAATTAAAAAATGTATATCAATCGTTATACATCAGTATATTAGAATTGTTTTAAAATAGTTAATGTATTTTTAGAATGTAAATCAGTTTATTTTTTAATCATGATCCTGTTCCCCTTTATCTTTTAGGATGTTTTAGACAAAAAGAGGCATCTTGGTGTGGATTCCTACTTTGTGTCTTAATACTGTTCTCTTGATATATAAAATCTCTTGGTATGATCTTATTTAATTGTTTAATTGTCAGAGACTGAGGGCTGCAGGGTTAATATTCTCTGTAACACAAACCTTTCCCATGTTGAGTATTCTGGGTAATGTAGTCGATAAAGAAGCTGCATCTTTATTCCTCTCAGCTTTGGTTACCATTTTTTCCCAGCATGCCCAGCTCTCTCTGCCCCCCCCTTTTCTTTCTCAGACTGCATCACAGCCAGCAGATGGAGGAGAGAAAGACGAGGTGGAGACAGAGAGGGGGGGAGTGGGTAAATGAGCTGTATCTCTCTCTCTCTCTCTCTTTCTCTCTCTCTTCTGCATCAGCGTCAGCATCACAGCCACGCCAGCCTCCGTCACCCGACACCAACAAGGAAGAAGGGGCTAAAAAAAACAGCAACTCCTCCTCCTGATTCAATCCCAGCATACACAGACTCCCATCCACCTTCAGGACCAAGACCACTGCTCCCCCAGGCAGGAGGAGCCCCCCACCATGACCTAAGAACACCTCCATCATCATCTGCATCACTATGGGAAACCAGGAGGCAAAGCAGAGGAAGGCTGCAGCAGCTGCTGCAGGGAACGGCAGCTACCCATCTCTGGATGAAGGGTGGAGGGAGGGAGGAGGGGAGGTGTCGAAAAAAGGAGGAAAGAAACACCACGGTAAGCACAGTGGAGGAGGGGGGCCGTATGGCTCGGCACCAACGAAGAAGAAAAACAAATCAGAGTCCAAGTCATCTGTTTTCTCTCTCCGGAAGAGGAAGAACAACCTGAGAGGACGAGGAGACGCATCTTCATCAGTGACTGGGTCAAGAGAGGACGGTTTAGAGTCCACGCACGAAGATGGGACCAAGACCCCTGATCTCTCAGCTGACGAGCTGGAACCAGAGCCCCCCATCCCTGAGAAGAGACCGGGTAGAGGAGTCAAGGAAGCAGGCAAAGACACAGGCAAGGAGGTGCAAAGGAAACCCTCCACAGGAGCTACGTCTCCTCTTGAGGAGGGCGGGGGGCCAAGGGGGGGCAGTTCGGGGTCGGACACGGACATCTACAGCTTCCACTCAGCTGCTGACCACGAGGACCTGCTTGCTGACATCCAGCTGGCTATCCGCCTACAAGGAGGTGGGGGCTGGGGAGGTGGGGATTTGGGGAGGAAGCAGAGTAATGGGGGTGTCAAGTTAACTCCCCCAGAGCCGCTGGACCTCACCCCTGAGTTGGAGCTGGGCTCTGATGCTCTGTCCTTTCTGGAGACTCCTCATCCCACCTCTAAAGCAGGATCCCATCCTGTCCCTGCGGACCCCCCCTCACAGGCAGAAGCCCCCCCTGTCCCATTGGATACCTCTTCACAGCCAAAACCTCCCACAGCCCATGTGGACCCCCCCTTGAAGGCAAGAGCCCCCCCTCCTCCTGTAGCCCCTGTGGGCACCCCCTTGAAGGCAAGAGCCCCCCCTCCTCCTGTAAAGCCCCCCTCGAAGGAAGAACTGTCCCCTGTCTCTGTGGACCCCCCCTCACTGGCACAATCCCCCCCTGTCCCTACGCACACCCCTACCCTCTCAGGAGAAGCCACTCATTGTGTGGACACAGGCACAAAGGACCAGCATGCTTTGCTGCAGCTCCCTCACTCAGGGGTTGCCGTGGAAACAGGAGGGGTGTCAGCAGTCAATGTGGTCTCCTTGACAACTGGCAGTCACAGCTTCCTGGTTGATGGCTCACAGAAACTTTCAAGGGAGGAAAGATGGGAGGGAGGTGAAGCATGTCTTGAGGATTCAGGAGATCTGGGGGTGGATCTTGATCTCAGGGCCCCCCCTTCTGTGGACCACATCAGCCCGGATCACTCTGAGAGTGAGGGGGGTAGCAGGAAGAGAGGGGTTGAGGAAAAGGGAGGAGAGGATTGGGGGGCTCTGCTAGACTCAGGTACCAGTGCAGAGTCTCTAGAGGACTATCTGAGTCCTGGATCAGACCCTGCTCCCCCCTCACAGAATGGGAGGGGCAGTGTGTACATCCTGGCTCCCCAGGAGAGTCCCCCTACAGCTAAACGCCTCCTTAGGTCTTCCCACGCCTCCCCCTCATCCTCCCCGACGGTGAAACCTTACCCCCCCATCTTCCCTTCCTATATCAAGACCACCACCCGCCAGCTCAGCTCCCCTGGAGTTTCCCCTGCACACAGCCCTCTCTCCCCCCGCAGGGCTCAGCATCACCTGACCAGGTAGGCAAACCTCAGCAGCATGCTAACGGTGGGTCTGACATCGAACAGGATGTTTATCATCAGCAAGTAAACACATGAGTAGACTCAGGAATCTCATTCCTAAAGCCCACTACCTCCCTCTGGTGTCTCACTCAGGTATGTCCCTCAGGTATGTCTCTCAGGTGTGTCTGGTCCACATCAGATCAGATTCTTGTGTTGGTTTGAGGCACTCAAAAAGTTCAGTGACTCTTGAGTTGGTGTCTGTTATGTTTCCTCCTTTCCACTAAGCAGGAGCATCATCACAACCTGCTTCAAGACTCAAACACAGTCCTGATAACATTGAGCTCAAGCTACACTGTTTACATTTTTTCACTACAACTATAACCCACGTTTCATACCTGTTACACCCGTATGACCTACGCAGTTCTCTCTTTGTACTCCACCTGTTTGCTTGAATGAGCCTCTCTATTTGTCATTCACCTGTCAGAGTTACACACCTTACACTCACCTTTGTACTACCTGTCTTCAGGACATTGGGTGGGGCACAGACGACCAGGAGGAGGCGCTCTTGCAGCCTTGTGGGCTCTCTGAGTAGATCAGCTGATTGGACTGAAGAGCTGGAGAGGAGGATGAGGATGAGAGAGGATGATGGAGCAGGGGAATACGTGCTTACTTTCAAAGGAGGAGGAGGAGGAAGTCAGCCTTTGTGCTCCACCAGGAGATCTTCTTCTGGACAGGTGTCCTCCTTCCAGGACATCTTTACAGGTGAGTTGGTTTGATGGATGCAATCTCAGATACTTTTGGATCAAAGCATGAGGCTATACCTTAACATCTGAGTTCAACTTTTGAGCACTTTGGAGGAATAAAGAGAATTACCTTGCTGAAGGTTATTTATTTGTTTATTTATTTTTGCTAACTACCAGGACCATATACTCTTCAGATTACAGCTTTACTCATATAAATTAACAGGATGGACAACACTCACCCCCTCATATGTAGTGATGTAGTGTTGGCTCTCATGGTTAGGGTGCACCCTGCCAGAGAAGTTGACTCTGTGGTTTTTATTGTTAGGACGCACCCTGCTGGAGAAGTTGTTCCTGCAGCAACAGCAGGAGGAGCCGGAGGAAGCAGAGAGACTATGCTCAAGGATTTTAGCCATGGGTTTGTTGTTGCCATTCACTGACTGTTTCAGGGAACAGCTGGGAGGAAGCCCTGCCCACATGAGCTCATCTGGACCAACCAGATTTGATGTAAGTCAGTGTTTGCATGAGCTTAGGACAGATTTTTTTATATTGATTTGGTCACAATTAACTGATCATCTGTGGTGTTTCATGTCCTTGTTGTTAGTCCATTTTCTTCCTTACTTGGTTGTTCAGGTGCTCTTCATGTTTTCATATTAAATCAAGTTTTGACTCATAGCAGGAGCAGCTGTACACGTGGGCTGCTGTGAACCAGCCCCTTCAAACCCTGGACCCTCTGAAAGGACTGTGGACTTCAGCCAGACCAGGACCAGTAGAAGCCAGGATGAGACACAGATCAGAGACAGGTGAGACACGCACACACACTCAAACACACACACACACACACACACACACACACACACACACACACCTCTTAATGAGCTAGTCCAGGTATCTTTGAACCTCAGTCTGTTCAATATTTGTTGTACTCATTCCCTTAAAGCTGCAGGAGACAACAATCAGGGTGAGTTTACAACCTCCACAACATCAACAACATCAACAACCTCAACATTGACTGTTGTTCTCTTCTGACCTGTTGGTGTTTCCGTTTTTCCAGAACAACCAGCAAGCACGGTGGATTTAAAGCAACAACAAAGCCAAGAGGTCAGTCACTCAAACTTTTTCTATTCAAGTCTGAGCACAAAGTTAGGGATGTTTGACTCAAAAGAGTCCACTTAACCTGGACCCATATCACCTCCATCAACTTCTGCAGCCACTTTAACCCTAACCCTGACCCTCTGCCCAGGACGTGTTCTGCTGCCATAGTCAGAGATGCAATATTCTTTCCCATCTTCTATTGGGAAATATATAAACTGTTTCTTTGTCTCTGAAACTTTGTAAAGGCAGACCATGATATATTACAGTGACCATCCAAAGTGAAATAATGAGAAAGTTGATTTGTGTTTTTCTCAAGGACAGTGGATCAGGTTGTTTTTTGTCTCAATCTCAGGAAGAAAGTGTGATCGCTGCGTCCAAACTGAAGGAGAAACATGTGAACGTGATCCAGCAGCTTGAACAAACCATTGAGGACCTCAAGAGCAAGATCGCTGAGCTGGAGCGTCAGCCCCCACTGCTGGACAGAGACACGATGACAGTCCCCCTCTTTACCACTGACAGGGAATGTGGGGGGGAGGAGGGCGTGCTGAAGGAGCTCTGTGATGCTCATTTACAGACCACCACCCCTGAACTTCTGGAGGCCAAATCGGTGCAGACCTCCCCCCTGGATGAACGTTTTAAAGTGCCTTTTACTGATGGGGGTGGAGTTGGTGGCTTCACACAGGCTCTTCCTGGGCTGGCGGACTTCCAATGCTCATGTCAGCTGCTGCCTTCTCAGACTATGGCTCCTCCTCCTCCACCACCTCCACCTCCGTTACCAGGAGGCTCAATGGCACCTCTTTCATTACCCCCAAGTGCAGCAGGTCCCCCACCCCCACCACCTCCCCCTCCACCTCTACCTGGTGGCCTTGCGCCTCCTCCTCCACCTCCTCCACCATTACCTGGTTCAGGAGGCCCTCCCCCTCCACCACCCCCTCCTCCATTGCCTAGTTCGGGAGGCCCCCCTCCTCCTCCACCCCCGCCTCCATTACCTGGTTCAGGAGGCCCTCCTCCTCCACCACCTCCACCACCTCCACCAGGCTGTGGTCCTCCACCCCCACCACCTCCACCAGGCTGTGGTCCTCCTCCACCACCACCTCCCCCAGGAGCTATCTGTGCTCCTCCTGCTCCTCTTGGCTCCCTGCCTCCACCTCTTCCACTGGGGCTGTACGCGCTGGGGCTGACTCAGGAGAAACCTCCGAGGAAGGCACTGGTGGAGCCCCCCCGACCCATGAAGCCACTGTACTGGACCCGGATCCAGCTCGCCACCAAAAAGTAAAGATGAAGTCAAACAGGCTCAGGGTGATGCTGCAGTTGGAGTTGGGAAATGATGGGATGATGTAAAAATGTTGTTTGTGTTCTCAGGGAGGTGTCTCCTTCTTCGTTGGTGTGGGAGACTGTTGAGGAGCCTGATGTGGACTTTGAGGAGTTTGTAGAGCTGTTTTCTAAAACAGCTGTGAAAGTGAAGAAACAGCCACTGTCAGACACCATCACCAAATCCAAGGCCAAACAGGTGAGCGGGTCTAACCCCATTGATAATATACACCATGATGTGTTTGTAAGAGAAGTTCACACACCTGGTCACTGCTGACACCCACATATCCCAGTGTACCTCTGTGTTCAGGATGTGTATATCAGGGGTATTTGTGTGTTTCAGGTCGTGAAGCTTCTAAATAACAAGCGTTCCCAGGCTGTCGGAATCTTAATGTCTTCTTTGCACTTGGACATGAAGGACATTCAGCACGGTGAGTTTAACTTTTATTATAAAATACGCCTGAGACTGTACTTGTGAGTTTCTGTGTTATCAAGACTATTTCTTTGCTGGGGTAAATTCTCCATATAAACAGGGATCCAGTGGGACAGATGCCGTTGATATCTTTTTAAGACACACCACTCTGAAGTGTGTTGCTTGTACTGTTTGGCTTGGACACTGCTATTGGCTTTGTATTGGTTTCTCAAATACAGAGGCTGCAAGGTAGCTATGTGAGGACAAACAGCATGATGGCAGCAGTGAACTTAGACAAGAAAGCAGGCTTGGGCTTCCAGTCGGCCAATTTCTATCACTCTGAGCCACCCATGTGTCCGGGCAATGGGGAAGACTTGCTGGAAGTGCAATCACCCCCAGCAATGATGCCATGGCAAAAAGGCAAACCACTGGTGTCAGAATCTTGCTAATGTCTCTACAATTCAGTTTCCCCCCACACCTGCTGCAGAAATTCTGGGAGTTACCCACTTCAAACTCTGAGCTTGGACCCTTTGACCCCCCCCTGAGGCGACTGTCACTCAAGGCTGCATTCCTTTAAGCAGTTACATCAGTGAGGAGGATTTGGGCATATGTGTACACTTGAGGTTGGTGTAAGCGCATCATGGAGGTAACACGGGAGCTTGCACGTCAGTCAGTCAGTCAGTATGCTTACATGCAGCTTCAGAAATCAGAGTTGAATGAGTGTAGCCAGACCAAGATTGCTCCAAGCACTGCTCAATTAACACATGGAGATAATGTAATTGTCATTGGACTGTGGTTGGAATCAGCAAGAATCGGCAGGTCTTGGTCAAGATCAAGCAAACTTCAGCCGGGAGAGGAAGTAGATGACCATGATAAATAGAGTTACTGCGCTCCAACACAATATCCAAACATCATTACAAATTTGTAATTGAATCAATGCCCATTGTAAGAAACACGGAGAGCCACATCTGTGTACATCTCTGCAATCTCGCCCATCAAAAAAGGACACAGTGCCACCTATGGAAGCAGAGTGAGATGTTCTCAGACAGAAGTCTAGTTTTCTTTTCTTTTGACTTTACCATCCAGCTACAACCGAGTCCAACTGCTAGGTGAACATTAACGTATTCACTGTTATAATTCAAGCTCAAACCACTTTTGAACAAACATTTTAACACTGTAAATTAATGTTGAACTTCTTGTATTTTAACATCATTTAACAAAAATTAAGACTTTTTTTGTGGCCCCTTTTTCTCCAATCCGTGGTCACAGGGAGCCCTGACCTGAATACCTCCTGAAGCAGTCAGCTTGTTCTATTGTATTTGTGACTGGACATGATCTTCATACTATAATACAGTGATCATTTGTAACCTTTGACCTCTCTTTCTCTCCATCCTGAAGCCATTCTGAACTTGGACAACACTGTGGTCGACCTGGAGACACTACAGGCCCTCTATGAAAATGTGAGAAACATCACAATTTTTCTTGGTGCTGACAGAACCATTTTGGGGTCTTAGGACTCAGTGGGGTTTCTTTGAGTATGAATTCTTATGTAATATAATTAGTTATCCAGTCCTGAAGAGCTGTTTTTCAGCAAGAAGCATCATGGTTTTTCCAAGTAATGTGTCAAGAAGCTTTCTTTCTTTTCTTATCTTCACTACTTGCATGATCTGAATTCAGCTCAGTAGAAATCACTATAAATAAACATTCAGCCATTCAGAGACATCTGTGCAATTGTATTGGACTTAGTTTGTGTCCCCAGAGAGCCCAGCAGGACGAACTGGACAAGATAGAAAAGCACATCAAGTCCTCGAAAGACAAGGAGAACGCCAAACCTCTGGACAAACCAGAGCAGTGAGTGTCAGAGCCACAAACTGCTAAAAGCTGTGTGATAAAAACATGATTTAAAGGGTAAGGAAGGGATTAAAGTGTGTGTAAATCCTGCACTGCAGATTCCTCCACCAGCTTTCCCTGATCCCAAACTTCTCTGGACGAGTCTTCTGCATCCTCTTCCAGTCCAGCTTCTCTGAGTGCATGTCATCCATAAACAGGAAACTGGACACACTGCAGAAAGTGTGTAAGGTGAGTACAACACACTGCTCCTTTACAAGACCTGAACTTAACTGACAGGTCATAATTATCACACTGCAACACCTGAACACAGCCATGCTAGCTGTTTCAAGCTGCTGCACAAAGTTACAGGTGATTTAGACTGAATACCTTCTCTGTCTGTCTGTGTGCAGGTGCTGCGAGACAATGAAAAGGTGAAGCTGATTCTGGGTCTAGTTTTGGCTTTTGGAAACTTTATGAACGGTGGGAATCGAACCCGTGGCCAAGCTGATGGTTTCTCCCTCGATATCCTGCCAAAACTGAAGGATGTCAAGAGCAGTGTGAGTGAATGACAAATACTTTAGTGCATGGTTTCTTAGACCTTTCAGCTCAAGATGCAAATGATAAATTAATGTGTGGTTGTGTGTGTGTGTGTGTGTGTGTGTGTGTGTGTGTGTGTCCTCTATAGGATGGGGGGAAGAGTCTGCTGTCATACATTGTGTCGTATTACCTCCGCCACTTTGAACAGGTCAGGCTTCACTTTATTAAGGAACAATAACAGCATTATTGATTTTGATTTTCTCCCCTAAGCGTGTGTGTGTGTGTTTGTGCGTGCAGGATGCTGGCAGAGAGACGTGTGTGTTTCCTCTCCCAGAGCCTCATGAACTGTTTCAGGCATCTCAGATGAAGTTTGAAGATTTTCACAAAGATCTGCTGAGATTGAGGAAGGACCTGAGAGGTAACACACACACACAAATACAGAAGCACTAATAGATTGGTGTTGTACCGAGACTCAAACATATTCAGAATTTTTTATATTCTTTGATAAGAATGTGTTTGTTTGTGTGTGTGTGTGTGTTCTCAGCCTGTACGTCAGAGGTGGAGAAGGTATGTAAGGTGTCTGAGGAGGAGAACCTGCAGCCATTTAAAGAAAAAATGGAAGAATTCCTCTCACAAGGTGACACACACATACACATGCTTGTATAAAGACACACTTGCACACAGGTGTAATCATGTTCAGTAAAAAAACACCAGTATACATCTGTAAACATGTTCAATAATACACAGCTGTAAAACAGTGCAACTAACTAGACCTATGCACATGTAAACACTGACTTACAGTGTAATGTTGTTGTTTTGTTTTTAGCTAAAAGTGAGCTGGAGTCTTTGGATGCTGATCTCAGCAGCACACACTCCATGTAAGAGCCAAACCTCTCTTTTATTCGTTTTTTATGGTTTTTTTAAAGTTCACATTCAACCAAAATGTTTAACAATCACATAATGAAAGATTGTTTACCTTTGTTTAAATCATTGTATGATGAGCCTTGTTGTTCTTCCTCTCAGGTTTGTGGAGCTCTCAGTTTCATTCTCTGTGAAGGCGAAGGCTGGAGAAAAAGAAGTTTCTCCGAACACAATGTTCAGTGTGTGGCATGAGTTTTCCTCTGATTTTAAGGATCAGTGGAAGAAAGAGAACAAATTGATTCTGAAGGACAGGTACAGACACACAAATACACAATGAACAAGTGTAGTTTTACTTAAGGTCTCTGTCTATTAAAGCTGGTTTTCACACCTTTAACTTCCTAAATACTGCAAAGGTCTTTTCTCATGTTGAGTGAAATTAAGATCAGACCAAGCCTTGTAAGATGAACAGGTTCTGATAGTGGATCTGATCCTGTCTTCATGTTGGGCCTTTGTTAAAAGTATAACAGTATGGCTCAGACCATCTCTACTTGTAAACCGTCTCCAATGACATCTGTCAATTAAAATTGATGTTTAATTGATATGGACAAAATAGTAATGATCATTTTGTGTGTTTTCAGGTTGAAAGAAGCAGAGGAATCTTTCCGCCAAGCAAAGGAAAAGTCTTCATACAGCGTCAAACCCAAGCATGCCTCTGGCATTGTAAGTCCACCTTTGGCCTTTAACCTTTGACCTTTACCAATGATAATAATAACTTTATTTATATAGCACCTGTCGAAAGAAATGTTTAAAAAGTGCTTTGATAGTTAAAAACATGGCAGACAATCAAGGAGAAGACAAAATTATTTTTTGGGAGTGGGTTACCTTGTGTGATATAGTACTGACTGCTTAAAGTTAGACTGATTAGATAAATGAATAAAAAGGATTAAAAAAATGTCAACATCAAATCAGGCAAGGAAAGTAAAGGGATTGTGAGAGAATGAGATGTAAGAAATAAAGGGAAAAAAATGATGTCTTACTTCGACTTGAAAGTCAGATTGTTTTCCATACATTTTGAGCTGTTATTAAAAATATTTTGTTTCAGTAAAAGTCTGACGTCCATCAATAAAGGAACTCTATGCCTATAAATGGAATCATTATTTTCTATCCTCTGTTTCCTCCTCAGAAAGCAAAGCTTGGCATGAAGATCTGAATCTCAGCAGTCCAGTTTTCTGGTTTTGAGACACCAGCAGAGATCTGACAAAAGACGGCGACGAAGAGACAAAGAGACAGAGAAGAGATGGATCGGCTTGAGAGAAAAAAAATCAGGCTTGAAAGGTTAATTGACCAGTAGGGGTCGCTGTCTCCCATATTTAAGTATTCAGTCATAAAGAACCTGGATCCTCATCCTCTAAATAGTCAGGATTATCACCATATTTGTCACATAATGCTCTCAATATTTAGGATCATTACAGAGATTTTAACCAGATGTCATTGATCACATGACCAAGTGTAAATTACAGAGCCGTTATGTCATAATGGACTTACTGCCTGATGTGCACGTGTGTTTGTGTGTGTACGTGTGTCTGTGAGTGAATGTATAAGTGTACGTGTGTGAGCGTGTGAGTGGATGAGTGAGAGAGCGTGTGTGTGTGTGTTTGTGTGTGAGTTTGTGTGTGTTTTTAGTATCATTTGAAGGGACAGTCCACCTGACTGTTTAACTGTAATGCAGTGAATGGTAAGGAAAGACTGATGTTTCACTTTTTCTTCTTTTTTGAGCAAGAAGTGAATTTTGAACTGCCTCTGTGCAATAAAAGTGTTCATGTAAACATGTAAATGATGGAGTATGAGGAAGTGTAATTATGTAAAATAAAAACATGAATTCTGGAATAAGTTGTTTTTTTTTTTTATTTCTTTGTTGGCAAAGCTACTTCTTGTCCATGGAAGCCAGCAGCTGTTAGACAATTTGTAAAAGCTATAATACAAATGCAAACAGAAAAACACAAATGAAAAAGCCACAGCACAACGGAAATGTAGCCACATAATGAGTTAAAAGAGTTCAGGTTTTAGCAGTTTCCTAATGGGCTGTTATTCCAACAGACCAGTCTATGCTACAGAACTACAAGATATATTCTTTATCAGAACTGTGGTTAAAAGAGAAAACAATGTTTTACTTGCTCACTGAAGTCTTATGTCCTTATTTTGTGTGATGGGATTTTTTTTTAAATACTGCCTCCAAACATGTGCCCCTGGCAGTTGTAATCACACTGTTTTGCATTGCATTGTACGGCATTATATCTCTTAATAAATATTTATCATTTAAAAAGAGGGTTTTAGTCTTCCTCATTGTGCATAGACTGTTCCATTTAGATAACCGTCAGTGAGGAAATCAATTAAAGCTGAACTCTTGACTTCTCATGTGGCTGTATTTCTGTTGTGTTGTGTTGTTTGCATTCATGTTGTAGCTGTTGTATTTGTGTTGTGGTGTTTGCATTAGTGTTGTTCTGTTTGCATTCATGTTGTAGCTGTTGTATTCGTGTTGTGGTGTTTGCATTAGTGTTGTTCTGTTTGCATTTGTGTTGTGGCTTTTGCAAGTTGTCTGACATCTACCAGCCACAGTAGTTGTCCATCGGTGAATGGTTCGATTCCCAGTGGCCTATGTCTACATGATACAGTGACCTTCAGCAAAACAATGAACCTTACAAGGCAACAAAACTGCATTGCAACTGGGACAGGAAGATAAATTGTTATCGTATCGATATTGAGATATGAAAATTCAATATATTAATATCCCAATATCAATGATGTAGATTTTCCCAGCTCACCTAGCATGTAAAGCACAGTCGCATGATTATTGGTGACTTTCTATAATGTTAATGACTGACAGTGAGCTCTAATCCATCAACCACACGTTCCTCATCCTGTTTTAATAATGCTTTTTTTTCTGGAAAATGGTTAGTTTTCACTAAACCCTGAGTCATATTGTACCGTATCAATAATCTGATATTAATATCAAGATATGAAATTTTGTCCATATCATTCAGCCCTAATTGCAGCTGACTCTTCAATCATCCACAAAGCCCAATCAAAAACACAGCTTCGCCCACATGACTGATGGGTGCCCTGCAGATGTTTGTGTGATGATCAACACCAAATTTTGGGGCAGGCCCTTTAAGGTAGGGTCTACAGGATAAAGAGAACACTTTAGTCCCATAAAGTTGACATTTAACTTTTTAGGAAAATCCTGCAGACCCTGCCTTGAAGTTTTGGTCAAAAATTGGACTTTAAATTTCCTGTAAATTGTCTGAAATATTTGTACCCTATCCAAGCAAACGCCATTCCGTGTGATGAAAATGTATGATGAATCAAGCCTGAGAGTTATAACTTGTATTTTTGTTTGTGCTGATTCTAAAAAAAAACATAAGACTGGTCCTTAAGTTTTGGTCAAAATATAGACCTTCAATCTGTGATATTGTCTGAAATATTAGTCCCCTTAGTCCCCTTAGTTGTATCATTTTCTTAGCTGATACACCAGTGATTGTTCTATCATCAAAACATGCATTTCTTTTTCATTT
The DNA here is from genome assembly GCA_008086565.1 of Thalassoma bifasciatum. Lineage (NCBI taxonomy): Eukaryota > Metazoa > Chordata > Actinopteri > Labriformes > Labridae > Thalassoma > Thalassoma bifasciatum. The sequence continues at coordinate 119,206 of RPOG01001339.1, read as the reverse complement.
TATTTCATCACTGCTCCCCATGAGCCCAAATGTTGTTTCACTCAGATTTCAATTCTTCTGTCTCTCTTCTTCTGCTGTTGCTGATTTTCTACTGTATTCTTTAGTTTTGACTGAATGGTTGACTACAGTACACTTACAAAGTTTGTTGTCACATTCCAAACAACAGTATTACATAACTGTAAATAAATATATTTTTTCATCATGTTGTATCCAATAAAAGTTTGTCTTGAACAAAGAAAAGTGGTGTTAAAAGTTAGTTCCAATCCCCATTCGTCTTTCAAAACAAATACTCGAGTCATAACAGTTTGCAGAGAGTCCTCAAGCCAAAGGACTCGCTGCAATCGGCTTTATATGGATTCTCCTCACAGTCTTTCTAAGTCAGTGGGTTTGTTTCCTCTGTTTTGTTGTTTACACCTTTAGATGACGCCCATGAGTTGGGGGCAAAAACAACTCAGGGTTTTGAGAGTGGTGGAGGGAAATGTTGAGACGTGGATGAAAGAAGAATCCTGTGTTTTTCAAATCAAGCAGTCACGGAGTAGAGCTGTGGGGGAGTTTCTGTTGTAATGTTTAACGCTGCCAAATTTATGCAAAAAAGTGAGAAAAAGTCAAACAAACTGCATCTGCTTGTGCATCCAGCCACAACACAAACATGTCTGAAATTTTGATACATATGACAGCGTTTGCTTTTGCTCTTCTACCCCTTTGTATTTCCTTTCCATCTCTTAGGATCCTAACCATAGACTGTATAATCAGTGGGCGCCATGACAGTAGACTCTTATTGAGGTCTCTACAAACGCTGCAACCCCTGGGGACTGGCTGCAGTATAGGTCAAAATCTCTGTCTCCAAATTCATTCCAGATGAGAGGTGGTATGACTTAAAAAACATATTACACCACATAGAAATGTTTCTAACATCCTTACACTGCAGGGGTATGAAGATGTAATTCTGGATTGTGTTCAAGTCCTCGTTTTTCAGAGGAGTTGGTTTTTCATTAGTTATTAGACACTAAAAACCGGGTTTCCTTTTACGATGACTGACAGCTGCCGTCTGTGAGTAGCTTTTATCTGCGATATAAGAAACTTCCATAAAGAGAGACAAAAAGAGAATAGACCTTCAAAAGAAAATATATAAATATGGTTATTACTGTTTTGTTACTCCACCCAAATACTCTACCACTGCTCTGCTATATTGTGCAGTCTCTGGCTGCATAATGGTGGCCAATGGCGACTCCAGTAAGGGGGTTCTTTTGGCTTCAAAACCGTACAACAGTAAAAGGCTGAGCCACACTGTCCATTCTATACACAGTCTATGATAATATTATGTTGCACTCCACTCCGGCACACTGGGCCAAAGGGAGTGAATGCTTCAGGATAATTTGGTCTGTGTAAAGAAGATAACCAATGGGCTACCAACCAGTGCGCTTCAGGGGCCAAAGGAAACAAACCCTTGTGCTGACCTTCTTTTTTAGCCAAAAACATTACACAGGCAGAAAGAAAAGGGGCTGGTGTCTTACAATACACTTGACCCAGCCTAGTGTCAATCGGGCTGTTCATGGACCTGTCAGACCAAAATAAGTGTCAGGACTGTTCACCCAGATAGCAAAGGAGTATGTCTGGTATGCCAGATGGCCAGTCCATCCCTCGCAGCAGGTAAACAGTGAGTATACAGTAACACAGTGAGTGTATGGGGGTGTGTGGGTATACAATAGAATCAGGTGTACTAATTTGAGAACATTAAAATATTAGAACAAAAAAACTGATTCAGTTGAGTCTTTGGCTTCATAACTGACTTATGGTTGCCACTGTCAGGAAAATGTAAGATCTGTTTGTCGTGTGTGTGTGTGTGTGTGTGTGTGTGTGTGTGTGTGTGTGTGTGTGTGTGTCCGGTGTGCGGGTCAACAGAAAAAGCTTCATTCTCTTTAAAGAGGAAATGGCGTCAATCCGCCATTGCTGCTCAATGCTTCTTCTTCCTCCCTCTCTCTCCCCTCGCAAACACACGCACACACGCGCGCGCGCGCACGCACACGTTAATGACGTAGGGACAGCATGAACAGTTCGAGCTCTTCCGGTCGTCTCTTCGATTAGGTTTTATGTTGTTGGTTTAAAGTTGACAAAAACGTAGATCCAGCGGGGAAATGTGGGTCGGGACTAGTTTAGTGCAGGAGTCACAGTCCGTATTCCTCCGCTTGTGTGTGTGTGAGAGTGTTGGAGCAGAAGGACCCGGATGGAGTGTCATGGCCGCCATGGCTGTGTTCCTCAGAGAGGAGGAGGAAGAAGAAGAAGACTAAAGAGCTGTGTGTGTGTATGTGTGAGACAGGGAGTGTGTGTGTGATGAAGACTAACCTTCAAAAAGCTGAGTGTGAATGAGCTTCAGCTTTAATGTCCACAGCTGGACGGACGGAGAAGCAACTTGTTCACACTTCAGGTGAGGATTTACTGTAACTTTGAGCGTGTTGGCTTCATCACGGTGTGGGATAACTGCTTATTAAACTCCACACACATACACACACTCAGACACACACACACACACACACAAAAACACACACAGAGACGGAGAAGGAGTAGTTTTCCAACTGTCAGACAGCAGTTTAACAGGACAAAGTCAGAGTTTGATTTAACTCCCGTTACTTTGAGAGTTTGTGAGGCGTTCACTGACACCGTGGTCAAACTTCACACTCACTCATACACACAGTCTTCAGGATGGAGGGATGTACACACACACTCACACACACACAGTCCTCAGGATGGAGAGATGTACACACTAACGTTGCCCTGCACACTCTCTCTGTGTCGCTGCGGGCCGGGACGGTCCCACTTCTGCTCAGTGTTTATCTTCTGTTTTCCTCGGTTGGTCCCGACAGTGACCCGGTGTGTGTTCGGTGTTTAATGTGTTTTGGATCGACTTCAAGCGTTTTTTGTGTAAGTGCAGTGACTCCTTGCACTGTAAACTTTTCCTAGCCTCATGTGTTTGTGTTCGTTTTCTGCAGTGTACCTGTCCAGGTGTTGGCTCACTTCAATAATCTTCAGTCTCTGTGTGCTGTCTCTGCTGCTGAAACTAATTCTTCAGTGTTTCCATGGTGTCTGCTTTTATTTGTCATCACCCTTCAGTTTCTATGTTTCTATGATAACAGTTGAAACATAGATTAGAAATAAATCAAATGTTGTCTAATTCAGTGTAGGTAAAATATAGTTTGTTGAAGAAAGTGTGGATGAGATATTGTTAGAGCAAATGTTGTTTAAGATGTTTATGTTGATCTAACACTTAATTAAAGCAGCTATGTCTTTCTCTGGCATGTCAACTGCAGACAGCTGACAAACACATTATCCATAATAACTAAGGGTTCATTTACATGACAATGGTTTTAGGGTAAAATGTGTAACCACATTGCGTCTCAACCTCTCGTTTACATAGAAACCTACCTAAAATAGAAATTTTGGAAAACAGCCTCGAGAGTGGAATTTTTCTGAAATGCCATGTCACCGCTGCCGTGCAATCAGTAACCCAGCGTTTTTAGTCAAAACAGTGGTGTCATGCTTAGCTTTGTGCCTGTGCATTAAACCTTTACTGTGCCGTGTGCAAACCGAACAACAACAACAACAATAGTGACCTACTGTGTTGTACGGAATTTGCTGACTTCCTTTTCTTAAAATGTGCATCTTCCGCACCATTTTTGCAATCAGTGAAATAGTTTTTAATATAAACGGCAGATGATCAGCTCACTTCTACTTCAGCTTCTAAACCGTTGTTGTGTTCACGACTCCTACAGTTTCATTGCCATCCACAGGCCCGACATGCAGACTGCAGCGTTTTCAGTCCCTCAGCGTTTCCATGTAAACAGAGATTTTTCTCACTGCCTTTTTTGCGTATTTGGGTAAAACTCTGTAAATGTTGTGTAATAAGAGATAAAAATAACTAAGGTGGGCTTTGTTAAGGTGAACTTATCCCACTTGTAGTGTAATCAGAATCCAATCCTCTGCTTTATGTGTGTTTGAACCACAGTCTGTACATGGACAAAGTCTCTGTGAGATCAACAGATTGTTTCTGAAGCAGTTTTGAAGACCATATTGTAAATGCTGAGCTGGCTTTGTTAAAGGTAGGGCCTGCAGGAATTTTCGTTAGTGTTTGTACCACATCCCTACTAGGCTCCTCTTCCGTGGCTCAGTGCTAATAGCAGCGCATGTCCACTGCCTACGACCACAGGTGTATGAGCACACCCACTAGCCCAGTGAGCAACATCAGCATCACGTCTTACATTTCTTGAGACACTCAAGACACTTGATTTCCTGCAGGTAAATGAAGTATCCTGCAAATACTGTATCATTCTTTCTCTGTGTTACATCTGCCAACATAGCCACTGAGTTGGGATCGCTTCTCCTCCTTCTCCTTCTCCCACTCACTATCATCAATGCAAAGTCGCTTGCGCATTGGGTGCGCATGATTGACTTGGGTTACCATGCCTACTCTTCACCCAGAAACGCCCTGAGATGACCAAAACATGATCATGCAGGCAGAGGAGGGTTGAGAGCATCCATCTACCACCTCACTAATGAAGGGAGAACAGAAGTCAAGGGATAATGTCTGTGTAAGCAGAAATTCAACCCTAGAAAGACCCTTGAACCTCTCATTGGTATGCTGTTCTCTTTGCCCCAAGCCCCACTGCTCTTCACTGTGCTGAGCTCCAATGACACTTCCTGTGAGCCAAGATGCATTCAATATATACACCAGAAGATCAGCCCACCTCTTCTCAGGCCACAAAACTGTTGTCGTGTACATGGCTCCTACAGTTACATCACCAACTACAGGCCTGGCCTGGCATCCATACTACAGCTTTTTCAGTCTCTAATGTTCCCATGTATATGCAGATTTATATCATTTGGTTTTGTGTGTTTTTTGGTAAACTTTGTCGTGTAAATGGGGTCCAAATGTGTTGGGGGCATGAAGCTTGTTACCCCTCAAAAGTCCGTAAATTGACCACATCATTATTTGAGCTGCAGGGTTCAAAGTGTGTGAAAAAAGTAGCAGCTTATATCATAGTAATTACAGTATTATAAACTGGGATTATGTCAGCTGTTGGATTGATTCAGTTAATTTATTACATAATATTCTCTGATGGCCTGTGGTTCGATTTCTTTTGATAAGGGACACATATTTATGTATTTTAGTGTAATACCCAGTTGAATTTTTCTGTTACAGGTATCTGCAGGTTCACAGCAATGGAAGAAGAACCCAGTTTACCTCAGGACTCGGCCAAATGTAACCTGTCAGCAGCAGAAGATGAGAAGGAAAAGGTGGTGGACTTTGTGTATAAGCACTTCAGAGGAATGACTGATGGATCCCTCTTCAGCTCCAGTGAAGAATCCCCTTTGAAGGATCATGGTGTCTCCACCAGGACAGACAAACCATCCTCGAATAAAGCCCACTGTAAGATCCAGCAGGGGGCAGTGTTCTCTGGAAAGATCCTGAGTTTTGAGTGCTCTGTGTGTAAAGACGGTTCCACGTACAGCCCCAACGATCTCTTGAAACACTTTCGAGCAACTCATAAAGGAACACTCCCCACTTATCCGTGTGACCTGTGTGGTTTTTTTACAAACGAGTTTCCTGCTCTTCAGCGCCATCGGATCGAGCACAGGAACACTCTGGTCACATGTGAGCTCTGCAACGATAATGTTCAGTACTCTCTGCTCCTGCTCACCAGACACTACATCATGTGTCACAGTCTAAATGGACAGTTTCACTGTGACTGGTGTCAGTTTACAACTATGGACGCGGGTACATTTGTCCAGCACATCCATCATCACAATGAGAGTCACTGGAAGTGTAAAAAATGCAGACATGTCAGCTTAAGTGAAGAGGATCACCAGAAGCATATGAAAGCTCATTCAGGGACTTTCCCCTTCACCTGTCAGATCTGTGGATATGGAGCAGCAAGGAGTGAGTACCTGAAAAAACATACAGCAACTGTTCACAAAGAGGAGGCTGACAGGAGAAACACGTGGAAGTCTGTAGAGGACACCATCAGTCCAACAAATTCATCAGCATGCTTCAAACTTCTGCTCAAAAAGAGTGAGTCACAAGAGAATCACAGGGTATCCAAACTGAACTGTCTCTCTGGGACTGTATCAAACCAAAACGGCCATGCAATCAAACCAGAGATATCCTTAGAGGAGACCCACCACTTTGTAGACAGGTCTGGTGCTAAAAAGGACAAAATCTGGAGCAGAGAACCTACAAACACAGATCAGTCAGACTGTGAAAACTCAACAGGTTCTGATGCAGTGGCTCACAACAGCCCCAACGGACTGACTGTACTAATGGTGAAGAACAAAATCTCTCTCCCCCCAAATTGTACCACCAAAGTCATGGGATTTAAGATGGTCGAAGGTAAAAAACATTTAGTTCTCAAAGTGATACCGACGTCAAAGCAGGACCTGTGCAGTCAGAGTGGTCCATCTGCACCGAATCCTGTGTTCGATAAAAGTAAAGTTAACGTTGAGAACGGGGAGGGGTCTCACTACAAGAGCCCAAATTCACGCTGCTACTCTGTTTCACCAAAAAGTAGAACATGCTCACAGCTGGATCAAGATGAAATAATGACAGTAAAAGTTAAGATTGAGGAGGAAGAAACCTCTGTTTGCAGCCTGGATTACACCCCCCACAGAGACAACATTAGGGGACAAACTGATCCATCGCTGAGTAGTTCGTCTACCTGCGCAGACACATTTTTCCCCTTGACTAATGAGTTTGACCAAAGTCACCTGAGTCAGACCACCTGCTCAGAAAGAAGTTTCTCTGATAGTAGCTCAGTCACTGACGCTGTCTGCAGTAGTTCAGGAATGTGTGCAGGTAAGGTCACTGGTTTGACAACACCATTAAAAATTGTTCAGAAAAACTTTCTTTCTAAACAACCTGCAGAGGACTGTGGGGCGGCAGAAGAGTTTTCACTGTTCACAGCTACAGACCAATACAGATTAAAGTCCTCAAACACTACAGAAAAGGAATATCAGTCCCATCACAGCCCTTCTGAGAACAATAATCCTGATGACATTTGGACAGACATTCAAAATAAAAATGCAAGAAAGTTTTCAACAGACACTCTTCCTCAGTTAGAGTCATCCCTGCTCTCTTCAGGTTATCACAGAGAAAATGTCCTGAGTTCTGAAAACTGCACTAAACACCCTTCTCCAAACCAAGAGGTGTTTTCTTTCCACAATTATTCAAAGGAGTCATTCAACTCGTACTCCACCCAGACCCCTGACTCTTTGTCCAAACAGACACCAGACAAACACTGTGTTAGTGAATTATCACAATTTAGCTTGAGGTTGGCAGAATCTCCTGAGATCACTAAGACTACTGGAGAAGACTCTAGTCAAGAAATGAATCAGGGGGGTGTTGAGGGGGAGGCAGATAGTGACAGTGAGGCAAATGAGTACCAAGTTGATGATCCTCCCTCAGGAGATGAAAACCCAGAGTCAGTGCTGCAGGATTTTAATATCATCAAGATTGAGGAGGAGATTGTTCCCATATCCAAAAGCCAACCAGAAACAAAGAGTAGTTCAAATTCCTCCAGCAGTTGTGTGGAAAACCATTCAGATGCTGTTGTGACCCAGCAGCCCAATAAAGAGAGAGTTGTATCTTCAAATACAGCCCCAGATTCTTTAAAACAAACAAAAACCACTTTGAGAATTCTCCAGCTGCCTGAAGGTAAGCAGCCGGTCCTTCTGAGGACTGCTGAGAATCGATACGCCATGCCAGTACAGGTCAAAGCGAGTCCTGGTTTCAAACTGATAACCAATTCCACAAACCCCCAGATCAATGTATCTTTCATGACCCAAGGGTCAGAAAAGTCATCAAATCTTGCCGGCCTTGCCCTCAGTCCCAACAACAACAGAACAAGTTTATCAGTCCCAAAGGCAGCAACTTCTGAAAAAGGTACAACACTCTTCTCTGCTGTCCAGCAAAGTTTTAGCAACACTTCCAACCACTACTTTCTTAACAGTCCAGGTTTTAAGGGTCCTGTACTTCTCTCAAGCGCACCATTAAACACATCTACAGACACAACAAACACAACACAGCAAACCTGCTATTTGGTACAAAGGTCTTTACCATTTGGTCAGACTCCCGGTACTCCTGCCCTCAGATTGGCAAGTACTCAAATCCCCCTGAACTCACGACCAGTCCTCGCCATGCCCATGAACTCCTCAGACAAACCCAGCACTTTGCAGGCTGGTCGACAGGCCTTCTTGCTCCGATACATCTCTCCTCCGAAATCAAGCCTTCTTCTGAACAACCAGGAAGGGAAGACCGGTGCTGCACACGCTCAGACCAATGAAAGTGCTGGAAACAAAGTCATTTTTAAAATTGTCACTCCTACTGGAAGCCTTCTTACAAGTGGAGCTCCCGCCTCAAGCAGTCAGCCTTTGTTTTTGGCCACCAGACCTCAGTCCCAGTGTTTTCTGGTGTCATCCAACAAAAGTAATGGGAACGCTCCCACCGCGGTTAAGAAACTTATCACTTTACAAAACAGTTCACAGATCAAGGAATCCTGCGTTTCCTCTATTCAGGTGAACAATGAGGTACCACAACGTGAATTAGAGAGACCCATCCTTGCTCCGAGGCCAATCAGGCCCCCGAGCCAAAGGAAAAGACGCAGGAAAACATTGTTTGATGAGCTTCCAGAAACAGTGCACAAAGCTAGACGGCTCACACATAAGGCAGTGACTGATAAAGAGACCTCTGTCTTGTGGAAGCCTCTTTCCAAAGACTTTGAGAGGACGCTGAGACTCGCGCCATTTAGTTCTCTACAGCAGGTCAAATGCCCCCGCAGATACCAACCTGTGGTGGTGCTCAACCATCCAGATGCTGAGGTCCCTGAAGTAACCAGAATCATGAAAGTAGTCCACAGGCACAAAGGTGCTGTCACTAAGGTGTCTCTGTCTCAGAAAACTGTCCAAGCACTGTCTGAACTCGGCCCCGTAGGCGGGGGGACCTCAAACAACCTCGGCTCATCTCACTCTGCCGAACCAACCCCTCGGCCGGTTCGGAGTTCTGTCAGAGAACGGTTCATCCTGAAAATGAAGTTAAGGAAAAAGAGCAGGAAAAAGTACGAGGTTGTGGACCCTTCATTAGGGTGCCATGAGGAGGCTGTGGTTTTCACTTGCTGGTTCTGTGGTCGGCTTTTTAACAGCCAAGAGGACTGGATTGGCCACGGTCAGAGACACCTCATGGAGGCCACCAGAGACTGGAATAAACTGTTCTGACAATTCCCATGAGAGGTTTTATGGAACAAATGGTTGTAGTTGTATATTTTTATACCGACCTTCAACTCTATGATTGTAATATTTGAGTTCTTGTAAATATATATTCTTCAGTGATTCATAGTTTATCTTTCATAGGTGCTTATTCTGGTAAATATGTACAGACTTCATGCCCACAAGTCACAGCTATCTGTGAAAGTAGAACACTGTATTGTAAAGAGCTTAGAGCATGGGGGCCATTTCAGCCCAGGTCGAATGCAGAGTCAGATTCAATAACTCAGGTGATTTGTATTAATCTGCTATGTTGTTTTCTTTCTGATGAAACCCCTGCCTAAAGGGACTTTTTAAACTCCTCCATGTGAGGACAGGTCATAGCTTGTTTTCTGCAGTTGTTTTTGTGCTCCTGATGAAGTGAGGTTCAGATCCAAATAATTCCTTTTTTACTGCGTTTTGGATATAGAAACTCTAACTGTACACTACAGTCAGGAGGGTGAGTTTACAGCTGTCTGTCAGCATGATGTCGTCTTCTATGCTTGAGTCAAAGCCAGAACAGAATTCACTGGAATCGCTTTATCAGCTCAGAGCTTTGTAACACACTGTTTTATAAAACGCCCGAATGACTTTTAAGACGCGACAGTCGTGTGTTTTATAAAAAGTGTATTGAGATGTCTGTTTTTAAAAACACAAAACAGGACGTCTCAGTGCCGTCTGTGTGTTATAAAACAATGAAGTGGTGCGTCTCTAGCTGTCTATCTTTTCGAAAACACATTTTCTAAAGACGTCTCACAGTCGTCTGTGTGTTATGGATCACAGTCTCAAGCCTGTTTGGTCAGACAGAACTATCAGTACATTTCCACTCTGATGCTTTCTGTCTTTTGTTGTCTGTCTCAGTTTTTGTCTCATCCTGTGAACCTTGTAATCTTATTGGATGTCTGGATTCTCCAAGGATGTTACAGACTTTGGTCCCAAATTGGAGTTTTTATAGTTCAGTTTGAAGTTTGTAAAAATGCGTCACCAGAGCAGGTTGAGAAACAAAGTTTGCTTTTTTTCTCACCTTAACCTTTTTAACCATTAATAAATAATGTATTTCTTTCATTTTGGTGATGAATGTCTCCAAAGACAACATCTTGCCAAAACCGATTTCAGGTTGCTTAGTTTCCCCTGAAATGACGAAATAGTTACAAAACCAGCTGCACTGGATTTGCATCAAAAAAGTTTAAAGAACTCATCGATTCATAAAAGGAGAATAAACAAAAAATACTTTGTCCTCTCTAAAAACTGGTAAAGTCCACAAAAAAACAACACCCAACAAAATCAAATCAGCCCTTTGTTAGTGGGTGTTATGTCTGTTCACCCTTTAAGTTTTCATTATCTGCCACTTTGTCTAAAAGAGTTTTCTGTTAAAGATTTATTCAGGAGTGGTTGAAATTTTCTGTCTGGTTTGTTTTTATCTGTAAAGTCTGAATCTGTCCTCGAGCTCTGAACGTTACCTGTGTGTTTGAACTCGTCATAACCTTTCATTAAATCTGTTTAACTGTGACCTGTTGCTGTTATCAGCCTTCTGTGCTCCTTATACTTTTTTTAATGGTTGTGATTTTATTTTCCACATATTTATGCGGCTATAAATATGTTTTTGACTTTATGGTTTTTAATAATTGTATTAAAGAACAAACGTTAAAATGAATGTTTCGTTTTGTCAGATATTCAGCCATGACACAGCAGTACATCCTTGTTATACGACTCTAAAAGGCTCTGAAACACCAAGCATCTGCTTAATATACATGAAATGAACATCAGGGTGTTTTTTCACCAGCAGGTTTACCCTCTGCCATCATTTCTTCTTAGAATACATTTTATTGTAAAGGTTAGATTTCCTCCAACAAAACATGATAGATGTCAGATTTCATCAGAACAGGAAATCAACCTGTGGAGGTGTTGGCATAACTTTTCACATACTAAAGCAGATGATGTACAACTCCACATTTGTAAAATAAGACTATTTTAGTGTTCAAACAAAGTTAAAGAATTGCTATGCTAGGCTAACCATGTGCTCACTCCTACTACTATTACTTTTAACGTAGTATTAGTTTCAATTGATTTCTCAGTTTATAACTCAATGAGCTTCCTTTGCAAAAGGGTTGGGTTTTTTATTTATTTATATCTCTCACTGAGGTTGAAGTTTCTGCAGGTCTTTAAATTCTTGCTTCTTTAATCTACTAAAAGTCCGATCAGTGAGTTTTATCTTGGAAAAAAATTTAAGAAACAATGTGATAAATGTTCTCAGATATTGCTCTGTATTTGGAGCAACTGAATGATCAGAATCAGAATCACCTTTATTGCCAAGTATCTTCAAGAAGCATACAAGGAATTTGACTTTGGTTTAACTGTACTCTCTTTGGACAAAAACAAGTAAGAATAAACATTAAATATCAAAGATATAAAAGAGCAGATATTAAGTAACTAGAAATTAGAAATATTAGGAAAATAGAAACTTTGTACAAAAAGGAAGAAAGAAAAAATATGTTTATATATTTAAGTCAAATAGAACAATGAAAATGTGCAACAGAGGATGTGCATGAATGTGCATTAGACACGACAGCGCGATGCCAAGCTCCAATGATCTTTTCTGCAGACCTGACAGGTCGTTGTAGTCTGTGCCTGTCTTATTTGGAGGCAGAGGGAAACCAAACAGAGATGGAGGTGCACAGAACAGACTGTGTGATAGAGGTGTAGAAGACAATGAGCAGCTCCTGGGGCAGGTTGAACTTCCAGAGCTGTCTAAGGAAGAACACCCTCTGCTGCGCCTTTTTCTTGATGGAGTCTATGTGTGTGTGTGTGTGTGGGGGGGTCCACTTCAGATCCGGGGAGATGGTGGATCCCAGGAACCTGAAGGTGTCCACAGTAGACACGGTGTTGTTAAGAATAGTGAGAGGGGGGAGTGGAGGGGGGTTTCTCCTGAAGTCCACTGTCATCTCCACAGTCTTGAGCGGTGATGTGAAGACTTTTCTATACATCAATCAACCAATCAATTGTTTGACCTTTATTTATGAAGTTTCATAACAGGCGAATGATAATTATTGGTATCGTTCATTTGAATACATTCACAGCAATTGTTATGTAAAGTGAGGTACTGTTTCAAATTCAGAGGCTGCTAACATTGTCATGAATCCAGTGAAGCGGCCATAAAAAACCATTATATATTCAGCTACATGAAAAAAAGGCCCATTTCTTCTTGAGATGGACTGATGTGTTTTTTTCTGGGCCAATACTGATACCCATTATTAGTAGTCAAGGAGGCTGATAACTGATATTTGGAGCCGATATTCATTTGCAGTAAAAAAACAAATACTGGTATCAAAAATTTGGATTAATACAAACTCCAACACTTAACTTTGTTTATAAGCTTTTAAGCAGGTTTATTAAAGAGATTGTGAGGACTTTCGAAGTGATCTTTAAAAAGTCTCATCTTTGGATAATTGTGTGATCGTAATAAACAGTTAAAATGAAATTATCAGCACTAAAATACGTTATTTCTAAATGTTATTTCTCAGTTTCCTGATTGGATTGAGCAAGACCAAACTGATTTATGGTACACTGAAGTCTCTTTGTAAACACTAGCCTGCATGAAAGCCAAAATAACTTCGTTTTAAAATGATCTGTTATAGGCCAATTATTGAAAAAAGGAAAAAAAAAATAAAAAAAAGGCTGTTGTCGGTATGTCAGCGTCAAAATGCCAAATATCAGTCCAGGCCTATTATCGGTCTATCCCTAATTTTTCCTTCTCTTCTTCTCACCCACAACTTCATAACAGCCTTAAAGCAACAAAAGAAAATCAGCATTCTCCAAACCTCAGAATAGATGGGCAATACATTTTCCAAAAGCTCAAAAACTATTTCAATCCAGCCAGGTGTTCATCAAAAAGCAAATGCACTGCAAAGAGAGTACCTTGGAAAACAGTTCATGCTGTCATGTAGTTTCTGTCTCACAATATCCATTCTGTCTTTGCAATCCTGAAATTCCCCACACAGGGGCAGTAGTAGGTCAGCCATCTCAGCCTCTTTGTCCTTTTTCTCATCAGGTGAAATCAGATTTTACACCTGTGTATTATTTCTGGGTTGCACAAGCAAAATGAGAGGTGTGCTGTGATGGAAACCTGTTCCAAGTGATGACCAGGTTGGTCTGAGGAAACACTGGACTCAGAGGAAACAGTGAAGGATGTTAAGATGGGTGCTCAGTAAACAGGATTAAAATAAATAGAAGGGAAGGATGAGGGTCAGTTTGTGTTGAAGCTTTAATGATCTGCTAAAGTTAGAGTTAAAGTGAAATATCTCTCTCACAGCAGCCAGATGACTTAAATATTTTTACTTCTGACAGTAAAAAAACAACACATAACCATTTAAAAAGGGGCTCAGAGTAATTTCAGATATAAATGCTGCTGTGGAAACGTCTTCATATTTGTCTGTTGTTAATAAACTGGGTCTTTTACTTCACAAATCCTGTGAAGTATCAGAAATCTCATCATTATGGACATCACTTATTTCTGTTTAAAAGATGACAAAAAAAAATCTGACCTCTGTCTCCTCTCCACACCAGGTCAGCCTGTCCTCTCTTAATATGGACTTTTAATATAAATGGGACTTCCAGCTCAAGTAAAATAAGATTACAAGCTTTCCCATTAGGGTTGGACTGAGTTTTACTAAGATTGAGATTTATATTACATTAAAAAAAAAAAAACAATTAACATGAGAACTGAACTTGAAAGCAGAAAATTCTCCAATCTTGTTGTAGATTCTGTATAATGACAATAAAGGTCATTCTGATTCAGACTGTCAACGACTAACATGTTCATCTTCCTCAGCAACATGTTTCAGATAGATTTAAATTGAACTGAGTCATGTTTTCGATTTGAGGAGTTTAAATGTGGTAATATCCGCATCAGCAAGGGATATTTATGAAACACTAGACATGACTTTAGATTTAATATTCTCTAAATAAATCTGGATGTCCTCATTTAACATTTAATTTGACAATGATTTATCACTGTGGATATTGTTAAATTTGATGTGTTGTGGGTTAGGTTGTGTTGCAATGATAGTGTGTTGATGGTTACAGACCCTGACACCAGGAACAGAATTTATTTTATTTACACATTAAAATATTATTATTTATGGAAGTGAATAATGTTTAAAGCTGCAGTTGTTAAATAACACTGTATCACAGCTCCTGGCAGAATAAACACATTAGTCTTATTATTTAAAAAAAAGGAATTAAACATTATTATTTATGGAAGTGAATCATATTTAAAGCCATGGATGCTGAGTAACACTGTTTGTCATACAGGCTCTCTCTGCAGGAGCTCGGGCAGGTCTGCAGGCTTCTCTGGGCTTTAAAATAGGTCATGCTCACATCAGGGACGTCTGCATAATTTTTCTGACTCGTGTGCTGCTGAAGTGGTTCAGGCCAGAGGCAGAGGAAGAGGAGGAAGAGGAGGAGAGTTGAGAATGGGGGAGGGCAGGTTATCACAGTCAGAGAGGCTGACACACCAACAGAGCTGACAAAGGGTGGAAAGGCAGAACAAGATCTCAGTTTGGTTTGGTTCTGAGCTTACAAGTGTAGGTTTCAGAGCTCTTTGTGTGTTTAACAATAATCAAGTGTTAGAGAAAAAAAAATAGACAAAAAAAATGTAACAAAGAAGAATCTAAAATAATCGTTGCTATGGAGAAAAAAACAGACCACAACATGTATTAAAGTCAATATATAAACCACTTGTTAACTTTTTTAAGGCCTCAGTTGATGCTATCTAACTTCTTTTTCAGTCAACCTTACTTCTCCTTTCAAAACTTCACACCAAAGAAGCAACAGAACAGATCGAACAGAAGTGTCAGAGGTCACAGTACATTATCTTATTTTGAGAAGATTTATGAAACACGTTTAGCTACCGATCCAGAGGACAGTGGAAACCATGTGACAGCATTGTTACAGGCAGAGGCTCTGTCCAAAAATGGTCACACATCAACCACAGCAGGTGTCTGAACCTGATTGAAAAGTTGAATGCTAAGGTGAACTCTGGTTACAGCTATGATTCCTTATGTCACAGAAACAATCTCTGTGTTTTATAAAGTCTAGTTCTGATAAAGAGAGTGAGAGAGTGAGAGAGTCTACCTGTGTGATTTAAAGGTGAGATAGTGATGGGTTATGGGTTGTCATCCTCAAAAAAAAAAAAGACTGAGTTGTATTTGTTTGACAGCAAAACCACTAGAATATGAGCTGTTACCTGAAACCCCAGGTATTACCATGCGTGGTTCATCAGAATGTGTGTGTATGTGTTTATGACCTTTGGATAAAGTAGACAGCAGTGACTCAGGTTTCACAGTTGGTCTTTATTGAAGTGCAGACACACAAGGTGCTGAAGGTGTCTCTTTGTTTCTGACACTGAAGGTGAAAAACACTGAATGTCACAGTAAATCATGATCTCATGTTTGGACAGGATCAGCGGCAATTTAAATGGTGCCCCCCCCTCCACCCCCACCCTCCACACACTCACACACACACACACACACACACATCAACACTCAAAGCTGTCATAACACAGACACTTCACATCAAGTCACATGACCATCACATCAGCTGACCTCAGGTTCATAGATGTGTGATCATGAACACCTGTGTTTAACAGATGACAAAGAAACAGAGTGTTTTACAATTAAAATTTACCATAAAGCATTAAAACCAATGTTAAAGTATAACAAAATACTGATAAAGGCAATCAAAAATAAGATGACTTTATCAGCTACACCACCGACCATAGATATGATGTCAAACCAGGCTTTCTTTGATACACCAGGTTAAACCCAACCAAACCCTCTCTTTCTCTGAAGTTATTCTTTTTTTGATTTGCATATATGAACAAAACTGACCTCAAATTTGATTACTTTAAAAACCAAATCAAGCCCAAAAATCCTCCAGAAAGCATGGCTTCAAATCAAAGGTAGACTGGGTTCAACCTCATGTAGTTTGGTGTTATCTGTCCTGGTCCAACCATAACAAGTTAAGGTTAAATAGTCAGGGTTTGACCATGTGAGTTCTAATTAAAATAGTCTTGGTTAAACTATAGAAGGTTCGTTTTTAACCTGGATTAAACCCAAGTAGGTTTGGTTTCAAAAGCTTGCTTTAATGGTGGTAGATATGATGGTGTGAGTTTAACAATAGAAGTTTTGGGTTAAAAGTCTTGGTTAAACCAAAGTAGTTTTGGGTTAAAAGTCTTGGTTAAACCAAAGTAGTTTTGGGTTAATAGTCTTGGTTAAACCATAGTTGATTTGGGTTAAAAGTCTTGGTTAAACCATAGTTGTTTTGGGTTAATAGTCTTGGTTAAACCATAGTTGATTTGGGTTAAAAGTCTTGGTTAAACCATAGTTGTTTTGGGTTAATTGTCTTGGTTAAACCATAGTTGATTTGGGTTAAAAGTCTTGGTTAAACCATAGTAGTTTTGGGTTAAAAGTCTTGGTTAAACCATAGTAGTTTTGGGTGAATAGCCTTGGTTAAACCAAAGTAGTTTTGGATTAAAAGTCTTGGTTAAACCCTAGTAGCTATGGGTTAAAAGTCTTGGTTAAACCATAGTAGTTTTGGGTTAATTGTCTTGGTTGAACCATAGTAATAGCTTTGGGTTAAAAGTCTCGGTTAAACCATGGTAGTTTTGGGTTAATAATCTTGGTTAAGCAAAAGTAACAAGGGTTAATAGTCTTGGTTAAACCATAGTAGTTTAAGGTTTTTAGCCTTGGTTTTAATAGCCTTGATTAAACCATATTAGGTCTTGTTTTAATAGCCTGCTTTAAACTGATGTAGATATGATTTCGTCAGTCCGGGTTTTACCATAGTAGTAGTCTTGGTTAAACCATAGAAAGCTTTCCACAATACATTTTCATTGTCACAATTTCAATCACTTTTGTTTGTAAAATAGTTAGTCAAGTCTAGTTTCTTAAAGCAGACCAGATTAAAATTTTTTTCTGTTATTGGTGCCTCGTCCTGTGATATAAAAATGTCAGTTAGTGGATTTAATTTTGTTGTTGCTGATTATTTGTTTCGACCTGAGATCCAGTTTGTTTGATTTTACAAACAGTGTGCAGTTAGTGCTGTGTATTTTCTTTCACAGTGAAAGCTGGGATGACACAAAGTTTGTTCTTTAAAGCAAGAAGCCCTTTTTTTTTTCAAAAGGGACCCACATCAGGTGAGATTAACTGAACTTTGCTTTAGTGCAACATTTGTTGATGAGTTTTTTTGGCAGCAAAAATCAAGTACTTCTTCATCTTAATGTTTTTAACACTAATTAAAGGGTGAATCTATCAGAATTAATAGCACAAACCATGAATACCATGTTCAGGAACCTACTCATGCACTGATGCACACAGAAGAAACACACACACATGCTCACACTGATTCAAAGTGTTTCCATGTGTAACCACTCAAGAATAAATAATGTCAACTGTAGCATAACAACATGAACACGCATAAATCATTTTAAATAACACATCTAAAGGTGAATCCTGTGATCCCTCACTAACTGCATAAAACTGTAAATCAGCACGTTGATAATAGAAACTCATATTCCTTATCAATATACCTGCAGGGAGTTATTGGGTCAGTTATGCAGAGAGAGAACTGATCTTCATGTTTAAGTGAAAAACTGTGTGAAAACATGATTTTTCAAAAATACACACACATTAGAGATCATTACAAAAGACTAAATCTGCAGCAAGTCTGCAGGCAGGGTCATAATTTGAAAACAGATCCAAGATCACAGTCAAAGATCAAACACATCTGGGAAATATTTATATAAAGTCAAAAATTGATGCATCCAGATAAACATTTTCATCAGAACCAGATCCATAGAACTGAGTCATCAAAACTGGATCACTAGGGTCAGATCAATAAAACTGTATTATCAGAACCAGGTTAACAGAACTTAATCAACGGACGTATAAAAGCAGCATAAAAAACCCGTTCTTCGACCTGACTTAAACTTTAACGTGATCCGACTTGAACCTGAATGTTAACCTGACTTAACCAAGAGTGTTATACAAGACCTTAGAGGTGCTGTGAGGACTCCTTTGGCCACAAAAGCTGCCGTGATGACATGACTCTAAACCACAGGGTGTGTATTTGTTTTGAAAAATGAATGGAGAGCAGATCTTTGTAGTGCAACTTTACTTTAAGACAAATTTTAACCTCTATATATGTGTGTCAGAGTCTGTCTGTCTTAACTTTCCTCCTCTGCCTGTTATATTAATGTTTTGGTTGATTGGGAACATTTCTGGGTGGAGAGTAGGTGTGGTTATGGATGGTGGCCAGCCAATCATAGAGTGCCCAGAGCACATGTGACTTTGTGTGTTGTTGACAGGGAGTGAAGATGCTACCCCATGTGGCTCCCACAGAAACCGTTCCACGTAGAGAAACAATGATTTTCAGGATACCTTATTTACCTGGAGGAAGTCAGGTGTACAGCTCTTTAGCCTCACCCACCAAGAAGCGCAATACTTTCCCCAGGCTGGTGGGGGTATTCACGAAGCTATGGCTTTTAGCTATGATCAGAGGCAGTGAGCATGCGCCACCGCTGACACTGAGCCACAGAGGAGGATGTTGTTTTAAAAAATAAATGAATACTAATGTAAAAATATCGACAGATTCCACCTTTGAGCACAGCACAGAGTGGCCAGAGTGATTGCACCCTTAAAAAGGCCCCACAGTCCCTTTAAACTGGAATGTCCACTTAAACTTGCATCTAACTGAACTCTTTGGACTGAAGGAGAAATCTTTGGCAAAAACACAAACTCAGTAAGAAGCCTGCAACTCAGAAAAGGCTAAATGAGATGTGATAGTTGTTCATACAGCTTCATTTGGTCTGACTCTATATTTATGCATATTAGTTTTGTAACTATCAACAAATCCCCCTGTATACAGAAAAGCAGCTGGGCTTTCTCATTTCATTCTTGATCAGTATTTTTTAGTTTTTTTAACCATTATATGATTCAAACTCCCTCCAGTCTTCCTCAGAAGAATCACCTGGTGTTGTGTGGTGGCTGATTTATTAAGGTTTGGTTGTCCTACAGGATTCAGCAGGATGAACATAACCCCCGTTATTGAACAGCCTTAAGACAGACTCTCAGGTGACAGCACATTAACTCTCTTGATGCTGGCATCTGTTGCTCCCTGAGTGGATGAACTTGGCCTTTTTATCAGTCCATGATATGATTTTCCTCTCGCTGTTAGCTTTTTACTGTACGATATGTGTGCGTAGGTGCATTATGTTAATACTTTTGATGTATTGAAGAGCAGTCATTTGTAGAAATTCTGTTTTCATGTTTTTTTCATGACTGCACAGTGGTACAGTGGTTAGAACTGCTGGCTTGCTGCAAGAAAGTCATCAGTTCATATGCAATTTGGGCAAGATGGACCTTTCTGTGTGGAGTTTGTTTTTTCTCCCATGTATACATGGGTTATCACCAGGTGCTCCAGCTCCCTCCCACAGTCCAAAACCATGCTTACCAGGTTAACTGGTGACTCTAAACTGCCGATAGGTGTGAGTATGTGTGTGAATGTGTGGCTGACTGGCAAATAGTCCAGGGTGTACGCCGCCTCTCACCCTAAGATAGCTGGGATAGGCTCCAGCCACCCGTGACCCTGAACGTGGTAGAAGATGAATGGGATAATTTAGTCCAAGAAAAGATAAATTGCATGGCAAAAAGGGAAACAACAATCGTGCACACCACAGGAAGCATAAAAGCCTTTTGTCAATGATTTCCCCATGAGAAGCAAAAAAAGTAGTAAACACCTAAAGCATGTGTAAAAGAAAGAGTTTTAAAAACCAAAAATGGCATATTAGAAAACTGGAAAACTCAAAAATAAAAAAACAAAAACATAAGGGCACGCCATTACAGACCCTTCTGATGAAGACAAGAGGAAGTTTGCGGAAACAAATCAAGGTGAGAAAAGAGTTTAACTGATCCCTTCAGGTTAAAGAACCTCTGAAAATGGATATGTATGAAACACTTCAGATAACCACATCAAACAGAGAGATTAGACCTCACTCAGAAGTCTACATGTGGTTCAAGGGCAAAGTAGAAGGCATTAAGACCCAAACACTTACAGAGAAACTGGATTATTGGGAAGCTGAAGGTGTGGCAGGTGAATACTGAAGAAAACTATACAGTGGTTTCATTCTTCCAAGGTCCAGTTCGTATATTCCCTGTAGAATCTGAACCAAACAGGCCATCTTCCTGAAGGCTGCGATTGCGGCCGATTGTTCCTCGTCTGCTGATGGCTGCGTGCTGCCGGGGCAGAGTGTTTCGCGGGAAACTTTTCTGTTCTGGCTCTACACACAGGCTGTCCTTTTCTTTCTCTGCTGTCTTTAATGGATACATGCCTGAGTCTTGCTGGTACTCAAAGGTGAAGGCTTCAGGTTTGTCACAGCAGCTGGCGGGAGAGGAGTGATCAGCTGAACTATACAGGTGCCACTGGCAGGTGTGGACCCCGTGAGAAGGCAGGAGGAGGCTGTGACAGGAAGTGATGCTGTCGTGCATGTTGTGGGAGTGACTGTGGCAGGAAGCCATCGAGTCTTGCATACTGTGGCAGGAGGTCTGGCGTTGTAAGGTGTGGCAGGTAGCGAGCTGTTTGTCCAGGTGAGGACTGGGACAGGACAGCTGGAGTTCAGGATGTGGGCTGCTGGGAACCAAAGGTGAGCCCTCCAGGTGGGGTGCAGCATGAGGGCTGTCCAGGTGAGAGCTGTGCACACTCCCATCCATACTGGTGGATGTCATGTGTGAGCGGTAATCCTGCAGACAGGGACGTGGGCGGTTGAAGGAGCGCGACTTTGCTCGGTTGCTAAGGCAGCTCTGGAGAGGAAGCACGGGGCGAGGAAGCTCATCAGAGAGAGACTGTGGACGCGGTAAAGACACTGAATCCACAAGCGGGGACATGGGGGTTGGACTAACAGCACCCATCACAGCTACACAGCAGGGACCCGTCTGATTGGTTGTTGGACTCTGGGGAGGCGGTGACGGTTTACATGAACTTGGCATATGGTGAGGGGAGAGCAGCAGCTGCTTTCCAGAGCTGGGGGAGCTCAGGTGACAGTGTGGCTGATGGACCTCAGGCAATGGGTTCTGTCCATCGCCATTCCCATCCTCTGTCTTGGACTTGGATGGGCAACAAGCCCACCATCGATGCCACACATCGTCCCGTTTGGCACAGTGTTGGATGAGGAGAAAAAGTCCCAGAGTCACACAAAAAGCTCCGTACAAGCAGCTGAATATCATATCTAAGAAGTGTCCCAGAGAGACGGCCAGAGCTCCGAGGGCCCAGGTGGACATGAACAGAAACAGGGTGAAGGCTGTGGCCCGCAGCTGAGATTTAAATGAGTGCTCATTGGCAAGGACTGACACGCCAGTTGCAAATGCTGGACAGTCCCCAACAGGACCCGAGGCAGCTCCAGAGTCAGTGTGGCAGTGATGGTTAGACTCGCTGGATGAAAGCTGCTGATGCTCCTCGCTCAGGACTCTGAGCTCATACTTCCTTTCAGGGTGGCGTTTGAGCTGGATGAAGGTACACAGGAAATAAACCGACATGACGAGGACCAGAAGACCCACAGGAGCGTAGAAACCACCTAGACTGGGTTCCCAAGCCATCCAGCAGCTAAGAGACAGAAATTAATCAACACCTTTTACATTTTTCTAAGAAATTCTAAAACTTGATCGTAAATACAGAGTACTTACTAAAGTGCATCATCCCTGCTGCCATAGTTATCAAGACCAAACGCTGCAGTGACTCCAACGATAATGAGAGGGACACCATCACTTACAAGGTAAAACCTGTGGAAAAATAAACACCATGATTCTGGTGTCTGGTTCAATCGGAACAAGAAGATATCAACCACAGGCAGACGTGGTTCAGTGGGAAAGTCATCACTGGATTAGAACAGGGTCAAAGGAACCATCCACTGCACAGTCAACAGTGTTTTATGAAAATAACCCTGGGAAGTGCTGATAATGGTTTCAGGCATGGACACATCCTTGAAACCTATTAGCACAGTAAGCTGAGCTAACTCCGGGTTTTCTCTGGGCATACATTTCATCTTTTGTGTCACTTAAGGATAGAACACACTCAGCTCTAAGGACATCCAATCACTCCATCAAATATCTCGGGGGATTTAGTCAAAGTGAAACTCAAAGTCAATTTTTTTGTCTATTACTTCACATGTACTTGACATACAAAGGAGTCAAAATTATGTTCCTTGAAATGGACAAGCAACAAGCCAGGACAGGACAGGACAAACAGTAAAAGTGCACAGGCACAACTATAAAGTCCTAGTAAATTGCAAGTAGCTTAGGCTAATACTTTGTATTCGGGTCAGTTTGTCTCTCATTCCTCTTTGATTCTTTCTTAACTCCTACATTTTTTTGTTTTGTTGAATAGTTATGACCATTACTGAGATATTTAGACCGTTTAAAACGTTTACCATGATGTTTTTTTCACACTAAATCTGTACTCAGTCCTTTCTTGGCAGGCAAACACCTGACGACCCGCTCACCTGAGCACAGTGGGTTTGGAACGGGTCTGAGCTGGTCCACTCCTGTCCGGGATCTTTAGGGGGTCCTTGGACACATCTTTACAGATGTTTCTGGCAGTGAAGGTCAGCCACAGCATTGTGGACAGAGAAGCATAGTGCAACATAATCCCCACCTGTCAGAGTCAAACACATGTCAGAAATAAAAAAATTTTCCCTGGTAGATAAAGACGAAATGAGCAATCGCCACCAAAAACAATTATGTTTTTCCTCCTTTGTGCTCATTTGCAGCCCCCTCATTGTTCTTATCTGTATCTAATACAGTATACAGTATTTTCATAGTGGCCTCATTTCCTCAGGTGACCCTGAGATTCTGTTTCAGGCTCTTTGAAATGGCTTTGACCTTAAAACACTGGTGGATCTTTGCTGTCTCCATTCTTTAGTCACCAAAAATTCCCTTGTGTTTCAGCTGAAAGATCAACCCTGCTGATTAATGACTTCACTGTTGTAAACTGACACATCAACTGACACATTCAGGTGAAGGTCCCCAATTTACAGGGTCACTCATTAAATCTTAACACCTAGAGCTGACAGAGACACATTGAAACTATTAGGCCAGTCGAGTTATCAAACCAAGTTAATCACAGCTGACGGTTCATCATGTTATAGATATAGGGCAGGAGGGGGGAATTAAAATCATGGTGGCTGCTCCATCGCTCAGGGATATTCACCACTGCAGGCCCTGCCTTCAAAAAGTCCTCAACATATGGAAAATACTAAATTAAGATCTAGTTCTCAGGTGAGACTGTTGTTTTTTATTGAGCCCATTGGATGAAAGCAATTCTGTTGTGATGATTCTGATGCTGGTTATTAAACAGGGATGTGTGAACATCAGGATGCAGAATGTGATCTGTGAAATTCGCTCTGAGAACATAGAAAAACAGCAACTCACGATCTGACACACGAAGGGTAAGTTGATCTGATTGATGCCTCCGGCAAAAACTCCAAATGTCAGCCCGGTGTGGAACAGGAAGTTGAGGAGTGTGTGCCAGCCATTCCTGCTGATCCGAATCACACTGCACAGAAAAGATGGAGAGAAAGTGTTCACAGAAGGACATCTTTCTTCAAAGGTCATATCTGTGAAATATACCAGTCATTTTACTGCTTTACTCTGCATCATCACTGTTTTATTTTCACACTCAACTAAATGACTAATTTACTGACGACTTGAATGATGATGCTGAAGATCTGAATTACAGTTTTAATCTTTAATGAACCATGTAAAATACTGTAAAGCTATAATACTTCTCACCTGTTCGGACAGAGAATACCAGCTGTAGCCTTTTGCACTTAATGATCTATTTCCCAGAAGATGTCGACCCAGGCAGTTTCTTTGCTGCACAAAGCATGCTGGGATACACAGTGATGTGCGCAAGGCGACAATGTGTCTTTTTAGCCTCTTTTCCCTTTTACGGCTCATAACCATAACACCATACCACAAAGTTAATAAAGCCTACAGAGAGCTGGTTTGATTGAACACACTCCTCAGGAGAAGTTACAGATAGAGACTGTCACAGTTCATGCTGACATGCGAAGCTAACAGCTGTGACCAATGTGACAAGTTGATAAAATGTGTTCTCACTTGTGGTGGATGAGGTAAGTCATGATGGAGACGAGCAGACAGAGCAGCATGACAGCTGTGCAGGCGTAGACCACAGGATGCAGGTAGTCCCCGGGGTAAGGTGGGAAGGACAGAACCCTCTTCAGATCCTGTGAAGACACCAAGGTTTGAAAACTGGGCACTGAAGAAACACATCTACACATTAATACCCTTCAGTTCAATGAAATCATCAGACCTTTGCTCATTAGACACTCAGGGCTTGTGCACCTGTACATGTTCCCCTCAAGGCCCTTGGTCTATAAACCAGTTGTTATATACCTTAGACCAAAACTTGAAATTAGCTCAGAATCACCTCAAATCACTTTTCCTCCTTAAATGGCATCTAGAGACCAGGTCTGACCCCTTTCCTCACCCTCTGGAATGTGTCTTTGTGCAGGAATTGTTGTTTACTGCCCACCTCTCACAAAGTTCAAGGATTTCTTTTTTCACCTTCACACTATCAGTAAAATCAGACAAATCTTGTCTTAAAGCAATGTAGAGAAACTAGACCATGCTTTCTTTACTTCAGGCTCGACTACTGCAAGTCTCATGTACTGACTGGCAACAGGAGAAGAGAGCACATCTCTCCAACGTTAGCATCTCAACACTGGTGAGGAATGGGAACTGATAAGATGTTACCAGTTCTCTTATTGATACGATTCTGTATCAATTCCTTTGTCAATTTCTCCTGGAATTTTCTGTCCAAAATAAAGTAGCTTTACAGGTTTTCTACATCAATCACATTTTAGTCATTTTATTAATACATAAATACAGTATAATGTAAATTAACAAAAATTAGTAAAAATCACACACCTGACGACATTGCTGTATTGTTTTATTGTATGTTATTAACTGAAGTAGACCACCTAACAATGCATTGAGTTGTTTGGAACCTTGCATTTTCTGTAGTTATGCCAAAGTCCGCACTTCCTGTTTGGTAAACAGAAAATTGAAGTATTTTCACTTTTATTGAGTTTTGAGTATTGTTCACAAAAAGTCATTGTGATATGTTTTTCTGATGAAAGTTAAAAATCTATTTCAAAACCTAAGTTCTATTGATGTTTGCTATCGTAAGCATATCAATGCAGTTTCTTGTATATGTTAGCATCAAGCTTGAGCTATGTTTCTACATGGTTTTTGCAACATAAGGAGATGTATTACATGTCGAATGAACTGAATATCAATCTCCAGTGAGAGACAAATTAATATTTCTTTGTGTGTTCAATTTTATGGCTTCCTAAGTAAAACTTTAAGTGGATCATCCTGAATCAGAGATTTCTTTGGAAACTGTCATTTATCTTCTAAGCTTAGCTAGCTGGGGCCGAATAGTGGATGTAAGATTCAAGTGCTCTGGTATAATGTGAAGAATCAATAATGGAATTGTTAAAAATAAAAGCTTATGATGGATTGAACCATTTTGTGTCGATTCTTAACAGGAAGTGGTTCTCGATACCCATCCCTAACACAGGCTACATTTAATATCAAGAACATAATTCAAAATTCTTCTCCTGACTTACAAAGCTCTTAATGGTCTCAAACCATCCTATATTCAAGAGCTCATTGTGCCATATTTTCCGTCTACATCACTGTGTTCCCAGCATGCAGTCTGCGTGTCATAGAGGGAGATCACGCTTTTAGTTATCAAACTCTTTGTCTTTGAAATCATTTACCAGCACAGGTCCTTGGGGCAGACACCCTTTCTATTTTAAGAGGAGAATCAACTTAAATTTATGATAAAGCCTGAAGCTAGAACAGGCTGAGACAAGCTCAAAGTTTTGCTGTCATGTACACAGACTGTTATAATCTCAGATAGTAGTTTTATCCTGTGTGGTCTCCTGCTGCTTTAGCCCATCCACTTCAAGTTTGAACATGTTGTGCATTAGAGATGGTCCTTAGCTTCACAATGATGTCCACATATAGCCTTGTAAAACTTTTTAAATTATTCTGTAAATAATTTAAGAGCAGAGCATCACAAACACTAACCCTTTGAGCAGAAGGAAGATTCACACTCAGTCTCGCGTCCGTGCCCTGACATCATATCTTAAAATAGCTCTCATCATTAAAGATGTAAAACTCGCTAACACACTCTGCTGAAATAAATATAAAAGTATCAAAGTGGAACAAAGAAACCACGTCAACTGGTACTAGACTAAAACCCTCCTAACACTGACTGAGCTGCTGCCAAACCCACAAACCAAACACGAACTGCATTTTTGCTGATATATTTATGACGTCATCCTCGGCTCTCATACTTTGATTTTTAAAGAGGCGTCTGCTGGATGGAGCGGTTTCAAGGTACAATAGTTAGTTGGTTAGGATTATTGTCAGATACACTCCTAGTTAACTTACATTAACGTTATAGTGAAGTATTTATGCTTAAATCCTAATCCAGCCCAAATGTAAACATTGCAAAAATAGAATAGATTTACTTTCAGAAACATATAGAATATAGACTCAACTTTAAATCTAGTAAGTTATCAATTGATAAATAAATCTGTTGATCAACCAAGCAATATTGTTACAACAACAATAATAACAACCACAATGATAATAATAATAATTATTATTATTATAAAACATCTCTCTATGTGTCTGTGAAAATNNNNACAATAGTTAGTTGGTTAGGATTATTGTCAGATACACTCCTAGTTCACTTACATTAACGTTATAGTGAAGTATTTATGCTTAAATCCTAATCCAGCCCAAATGTAAACATTGCAAAAATAGAATAGATTTACTTTCAGAAACATATAGAATATAGACTCAACTTTAAATCTAGTAAGTTATCAATTGATAAATAAATCTGTTGATCAACCAAGCAATATTGTTACAACAACAATAATAACAACCACAATGATAATAATAATAATTATTATTATTATAAAACATCTCTCTATGTGTCTGTGAAAATGTTTCGTTTTCTTTCTTCTTCTTTGTATTTGTGTATTTTCACTATGGAGTTTCTCTCTCTCTCCTTCTCTTTCTCTTCTCCTGGCTGTCCCTCTCTCTGCTGAACAGCATGCTCTCTCTCGCCTCTCTTGCCTCACTGAACATCGTCTCCTACATGCAGTTTGACTGATTAAATCGTTTAGATCCAGAAATAAAAGAAAAGAGACCAGCAGTCAGAGCCGCTTAATCTGCAACACCACCTGAAACTCAGCTGTTAAGATCCAAAACCTTTGCTCAGGCTCATATAATCTTCATCATCACTGTTGTCATCACCATAACTACCACCATAATTTCAATCAACTCTATCCTCATCATCATCATCATCATTGCTGATATCATGACTCAACTGGGATGAACATTTCTGTTTTCCAGCGCTGATAAACATTTAAAGCATAAACACAAAAATGAGCAAATGAAACCACTGTGGATGAGATCAAAACATTTTGGAAAACTGTCTTATAAACAACAGCCAAAGCAACAGATAAGCAACCAAGACTCAAGACTGTGAACCACTGAAGGAGTTATCTCAGGTCAGCTTAGTGACCAGGCTATTAGACTAAATAATGAACTCATAAAAAACAGGTTTGGACAGGAAGGTTGTCATGGACAATAGTAGAATAAAATCTCACCATGAGCCTTGGTTCAGTTTTTCTTCAGGTCTGAATCTGAACTTTCATGGGTCTCTAACCTGGACCCTGCAGCTCCATGAGGTGGAGGAGGATTAGGATGATTGAGGTCCTCTGAAAGTTCTGCTCAAAGGTTCTGGTCCTCGTTTGAGGTTTCAGTTACTCATCTCTAGATCAGGTCCAGCACAGCAGGTCACTTTGGCTTCAGGGGTCAGTGATGACAGGTGGCCCGCTGGACCCAGCACCCCCTAAAAAAAAGATATATTTTTGTTTTACACGAGAGTGCAGTTGTATACTGTTTTTTTTTTTTTGTTACATTATTTGTTTGTATTTGGGTTGCCTCATGACTGTCTCGGCCACTGAAAAATGGACTGAAAAGTTTGTGATCTACAGTTGAAAGTTATAAAGCAGTTGATGTAGCTGTAGTTTGTTTGACTGTGACTTGATTGCCACATCAATTTTTGTTTCTTATTTCATGATGTTATCGTGACTTAATCAAGAAGAACATTTAGAAACATTATTCTGAAAACTTAGTTGCATTTGTGTGTCAGTGGCAGATTTTGTTCAGTGACATAAATGATCTCAAGAGGTGATTCCCTATAAGACACTCACTGAAAAAAAACAACAACAAAAAAAAAAAACATGCTCAGATCAGCTCTGATTTGATGGTTAAGTTGTATCAGGACATAACTAATGATAGTATTCAAAATAAAAGTTAAAATTTTGATAATTACGATAGTGATTCAAAACCGTTGTGTACAATTAATTTTATACAAAAAGCTGTATTGTCTTATATAATATAATAATTTATACAAGAAGCTGTATGTATTCTAATATTTAAGGCACTAATCTCGTTTCTACTAAAATATTAAAGGGATTGTGTAACAATACACTAATTCTGTTTCAAAAATTATTTTACAAACCCATCACAGTCATATTCTAAACATTAATTTTTGGCGTGTGTGTGTGTGTGTGCATGTTTATGTGTGTATGTGTGAGTGTGTGTGAGAGAGAGTGCGTGCGTGTGTGTGTGTGTGTGTGTGTGTGTGTGTGTGTGTGTGTGTGTGTGTGTGTGGGCGGAGGACCTTATAGCTCTCTGATTTATAAAAAAAAAAGTCTCAGTTTAAAAGGATTCCGATTGAACATTAAAACCCAAGCTGTTATAAAGGAAATCTGTTGATTTTAATTTGATAACATTTACGGTTTGTTTCGGTTTTGATGAAATGTGACTCTTTATAAATCTGACTGTGATTCATCACATAGTAAAAGCCTTGAACAGGTCACGTGATCAAGAGATATGAAATTAAAAACATGCTAATAGTAATTTAGTAATTGCATTAAATCACCAACCTGCTGCGGAGTCTCCTCACACCGGGATGTGAAGCTCTAATCCAGGTCACTGAAGATCGAGGCTGCGCTTCATTTTTTTCCTTCACGACGTACCGATGACGTGATGTGTGACCTCATAAGTAGGGCGGGGGCAGACCCCTACAATGACCATTCCACAGATTAGTTAATTATATAATGGGCCTATTACTAATGACATAATAAGTTTATTTTATGATTGGTACTCTATTGACATCTATTTATATCTTTCTCTATCTATTTATAATTTCCATTCTGATAGTGCTTGTTTCATAATATCTATTATATTTATGTCTTTTCCACTAATGAAAAAAAAAAAAAAAAAAAAAAAAAAAAAAAAAAAAAAAAAAAAAAAAAAAAAAAAAAAAAAAAAAAAAAAAAAAAAAAAAAAAAAAAAAAAAAAAAAAAAAATTTTTTTTTTTTTTTTTTTTTTTAATGGTCAGTTTTTATTTTTATTATCATTTCACAAAAATACAAACTCTCATTGAGAATGTTGGGGATCAATACAACAAGAAACCCACAAGAGACACAAGAGACAAACATGGGAAAAGAAACATAAACTGAATGAGTACATACAGATTATGGTGGAGCCACTGAATCGAGGTACAAAAAGAAGAAATGAGGGCACAAAAATATCTGATAAGTCAGGCCTAAAAATAGTTTGTGGCCAGGGCAAATTCAGTTTTGAAGTATTTTTTATGCTTTCACTGAAATGGAAAGAAGTGTCATGGAAAAGATAAAAGATAAGAAAATACATTTACATGAAATATGCACGTGTACACATGTACACATAAAGTAAACAAACCTAATCTTACACATGTATAAATAAATACATGTTTCAAACTGAAATCAATAAATCATGAGAAACGTCCAAAAGCCTTTTCCACTTGTGGCTATTTACGGCTACGAGGGAGGGGGGTGAGGGGGGGGGGGGGTGTTTGTAGAGGCACGTGAAGATAAGAAAGGAAGTGACGTTCTAGCAGATGCAGTAACCATGGTAACCCATCTTTGACAGAAAAAGACTAATAAGATTATGATTCACTTCCAGATTGATATTCCTAATATTAAATATAGACCTGTTTTAATTTAATTCCAATTATAAAATGCCACATATTCGTTTTTCGAATGTGGATTTCAAGAGCTATATTTCTAACAAATGGAAAAGATTTTGACTAATGTAAACTATGTATTGACTTTTTTTGTTCAAGTTGTGTAATTTCTCTTTTACAATTATCATCATTATCATTAGTTTCGCAATTGTTGAGTGATTCAATACTTGAAATTTAAAAAATCCTTCATAATGATTTTGTCAATAAAAACCAGGAACCAACAAATTTTGCACGAAATGGGAAATACATTTAGCTCTGCTACATGATTGTACCTTCAAAATAAAAGCAGACGGACGCACAATGAAAACATGACGTAACACGAGACATAATACTTTCTGTTTTGATTTAACAAAACAAAAGAAGCAAAGCAGGAAAAAAAAAAATCAACAGACTGTGTTAGAACTAGGTAAATGTAGAAAATTAAACTTGAATGGGACAAACAGAAGCATCTAAACTGTGAAATATAATCTGACCTATAACCTGGTCAGGTGATCAGCATGGTGCGCTGGCGTTGCCTTGACAACGTGTGCAAACATGTCTGGTACAGAGACTAGCCTCGTGAAAATAACAGGTAAAAAGGATGATCGTTCTCAGGTAATTGTGCCAATGTTCACATGACGAATTTTTGCAAATAGAGTTGGTGTGTGATTTAATAACAGATGACAAGAAAACCAGAAATACAAGTTTTTTTCTTCATTATACTTTTGTTGTTTCTGTGTTAAACAGGCTTCTGATCTGACGGATGAGCTGATCTCAGACCTGTTGAGAAAAAATGACGATCAGCTCCTGACGTAAGTGAACTCAAAAGTTTCAACTTATCAACACAAAGAGGTTCAGCTGTTTGAGCCCCATAGACACCAATGTAATATGATACAGACTGACACAAACCGCCATGATTTGGTAACAGTGCTCATTAAAGAATCAAATTATAATCTGTTTTGATGAAAAATCTGTTATTGGTAATTTTTTTTTTCAGGGAATTACATCAGATTTTGGGCCTCATGAACCACGGTTCATGTTTGAAGGAATCTTATCTGCTGGATTTCTATTTCTGTGGTTTTTTGTGGATGAAGAGTATGAAGTTCTGTGTCAAACAAACAACCTTTTTTATGAGTGTACTGCATCTGATGATTAGTAACCTGCAAGGTGGGTAAAGTTTCCATTAAACATTACATTCCATTTTTCCAGTAAACCTTACATTTCTGTATAGTTTTTCCAAACTGCATGTAGGCCTATTAGTTTAACCATTGTCTCATGGAAATGCACCGAGTAATAAAAAGTACTGACAAATGTCCAGCAGAGCCAATTCACCTTTATTTAATGACATACAAATATTATCCAAGCTAATTTTTGTTTCTTTTTTACACAACAGAAATGATAAAACAATGTGCACCAGCCTTCCCTCTCAGAAACATTAGAAAAGACGACTATCCTTTATGTTGGATCTTTTGTTTTAATTGTTTTTGCTGGCACTTTTTCACTGTTACATTTCCTTTATTGAAAAGAAAATTCTTGCAAAAATCTGAAGAAGCCCAATGAAAAGCAGTGCAAACAAAAAAAAAAGGTACTGCAATTAGACAAAAAAAACTACATTCACAAAATTTTTACATCAAAACATGTAACCATAAAGCACTTCATAAAACATTTGTTTTTTTTAATCTGTCACAAAAAGTTTGAATTAATCAGATTTATTGCATTCTTTCATGAATTGTTTCAGATAAGTTGCTTGCTTTCTTTTTTGTATGGATTTATTTGATCTTCCTTTTGTTCAGGTAAACAGATGGAGCTGTTGGAAAACTTGATGGAGTTTATTGAAGCTGTAAGTCATCAGTGTTTTTCATCAGAAAAAGACACCTCAGCTAAAGACACCAAAGAAGTCTGTGCTCTCATCAGCTACCTTGATCACAGGTATGAAAGTGAAAAGAAGAAGAGTTAAGCAACAAAGAATGTGTCCATCTGTTTAATTCTATGTTTGTTTAAGTGTTTTATTTCTGAAGAGTCTTTCCTTTTCAGTCTGTTTCAGAAATATAAACATTTCCAACTTTTGTTTGGGGTACAAAGAGGTGAACTTCTGGCAGGAGCACAGGTAAGAAAGTGCTGTATGTACAAAGGACAACAAAAAATCCAAACCCTCACATCAGACCAACGCGAGTGTTTTAATGTTTAACGCCCTATCCCTATTACATTGATTTGTTTTTTGTTTTTTTTTTCAGAGAGAAGTGGAGGTATTCAGCTGTTCTGTGTCACCTTTGGAGGAAGGACTCCCTGATCAACAGAGTCCATTGAAGTCACAGTGATCTTGACACCTTAGTTTGATGAGTAGGTGATGATGTTATGGGATCAGTGTGACCTGTGTCGTTCGTTGAACGTTGTAAGGTGCTGCCTAGTTTCCATATTTTTACCCGAAACAAAAAACATGAAAACATAAAGTAAATAAATAAATTCAGCTGATGCTCATTTATCAGACTTGTTGTATTTAATGTCTTAGACTT
This sequence comes from Thalassoma bifasciatum, assembly GCA_008086565.1. Taxonomy (NCBI): domain Eukaryota; kingdom Metazoa; phylum Chordata; class Actinopteri; order Labriformes; family Labridae; genus Thalassoma; species Thalassoma bifasciatum. Next base: position 86,195 of record RPOG01001339.1, on the reverse strand, counting down.
AACATTCAAACTTTGAATGGTCACTCACCCAGGCTTTTAATCTGGAATCTATTCAATATTCAAAAATAACAAATAGTTTCAGTTTCATTGTTACAAAAATCTTGTGACAACTTGACTTGTTGGATAAATTAAATGAAGTATTTTAAATGCCACTTCCCTAATTTTATTTGTTATTTTGGATTAAAACTTGATTAAAATTCTAAAGTGACGTCGAGTTAATGTTTTTTAATTTTGAATTCTTGATGGGCTTTGAGCGAGACGTTGAGATGTGGTGGCACAATTTCCTTGTTACGTTTTTTGCTTATTAACTGTACACCAGCAACAATAACTTCAGATTAATATTGTGTAATGTGCCCCCTCCCCAATGTAATAATGTTCCATGCAATTACTTACTTTTGTATTTTATGTCTTTGTTGTTCCAGATTAAAGACCTGTGTGGAGAGACATTTTTTTTTCTTTTTTTTTTTTTAAATCTAACATTGTTGCACATGCTAAATGTATCAGTTACAGATCAGTAAAAGTGCAAAATTGTCAAGGGAAACAGCTGCCATAATAACAATTAACAGTACATAATTTTGAAAAGTGAAAATAAAATGACAGTGTCTCAAGGTGCATTTTACTTCGTTTTGGGCTTAATATAAAAAAAATAAAACAAAATAAAATAAAATAATAATAATAATAATAATAATAATAATAATAATAATAATAATAATAATAATAATAATAATAATAATAAAGACAAAAAATAATTAATCAAAAAAGAAAACAAAAATCAAAGGTGTATCATTTTTAAAAATTTCTAATACATTGGGAAAGTTTCTTCAAAATTTCATAAATTCTTTGAGCTATTTTCCCTTTTGTACACCGACTGTATCAAAGTCTCCTCCCCTCAGACTATGGACTCAACACGTCAACTGCATATCCCAGCATGCACCGCGACAGGTTAAATGTTTTGTAGCTCTACTCATGTGTGGTTGCAGTGACAGCTCGTATTTTATCAAATGTAAACATGTCGTATCACTCGTCGTCTTTCGTTTGTAGAAGTATGTAGTCACACTGTAGATTTATCAGTATTAACACGGTGTATTTGTGTAACTACGACGCTTGAAGAAAAATAATTTTGAATGCACACTGAGCCACTGGACTGCTGTGGAGGGTTTAACAACATCGACTTTTCGGAGGTAGGGAAGAAAGTAAATACACCTGTGTTTCGTGTGAAAATACTGTGAGAATTAGCTGCTAGTGTAACTCTTGTATAGGGTTGAGCTCTGCTTTGATGTGTCGACTCTCTCGAAGCTAAAAGGTTGTCGAAAGCTTTTTGAAGGGTTACTAGCCTATGACATACTGAGATAAAACCGTTTCTGTCCTGGGACAGTCAGAAATTGTGTAAACCTCACCAGGTTATCACCCCACTGGTTCAAGGTAGATGGTTGCTGTGATACAGCATCGACGGTTCCGCCTTCACGTGGATGTAACTCACTGATTGGACGCTTCAGCTGCCCGGACGGAAGCTTTACAGCCCCGGAGTTTACTGACCATGAAAAAACAGACTCAAAACTGTCACTTAAGATACTGAAACAGGTCATAGAGCTAGGTTTCTGACTTCGTAGCACAAAACACTGAGCACAACTGCCATCAAATCATTATTACAGAGGAGTTTATTACTGTTTTGGTCAAATTCATCACCTATCAAAATAACTCATAAAGCTCATGTACATAGGTGAAAAATAGATAGTCATGATGCGTTATTTCTCTAAATTTTCAAGAAAAATAACAGGTAAATTTTCAACCTGTTGATTCTCGGGTTTTTTTCACCAAAAAGAGCATCTAAATCTGGGAGAAAATTTGTTTGGAAAAAAAAAAAAAAAAAAAAAAAAAAAAAAAAGTTAACCCTATAATGCCTGACTTATCCAAAATGGTCACAAAATTCAGTTTTTATTTGTATTATTATTTTAACTGAGATGTTTCTTTACATTTTTAACAGAATTCACGCAGAAGTATTGCTTTTTAAATTTAATGTATGATAGCCTATATTTCTTGTACCACATTTGACACATTGAGAAGTTTTACTAACTAATTTAGTGAGTTTTTTAGTGATGCATTCTTTTGATGCAGAAAAAAACTTATTTTAAAAAAAGGAGCTATTTAGATGTTATTCTTACTGCAACTTCTTGAATATCAGGAATGATTTTCCTGAAATTATTGATTTCATGAGAGCAGCTGATTTGAAAAAAGGGCCAAAATACAATTTGAACTGACCTTAGTGATATGTCAATCGTCAAGGTGGTAGAATACATGTTTTTAAAAACAAATTTTAACAGGTTTTTAAAGAAAATATTCATGATGCTGATGAGATGGAGATCTTTGAAGCTCATGCATCTAACTTGATACGCTCAGCAATATAGGGTTAAATTTCCTTTTAAGCTCACAAAGTTTTGTTTATGAGCATAGAGTTTGTAGAATTACTCTCCTTTTTTCCTGAAACTTGATCTAAAATTGAATAAATAACTAATGAGAGTTCATCAGTGTTCCAGTGTTCCTGTCATAAACTGGGTTTTATCAATAGGGTTCAGAGTTCACAACCAGAAACGCACAACATAAAGGCTTTTGTTGATCTGCAATAACTTGTGTGACAATATGCTGTCTAGCAAAATTTATTGTTCCAGACCTAGTTTTGGGCCCTGGATTTGCTCATATGTTACAAAGCTTAACATTCACTCAAGGATTCATTTTACCTGTTAGGATTCCATGATAAAACCTGAGCTACCATGTTAGCATCAGCAGGGCAGCCCCCAATATTACACAACCCTTTTCTGTCCTAATGTAGTGAAATCTAAATGGCTCCAGAGAAAAAGCAATGGTTGCATAACTCACTATCAATACTTTAAAGCCTGCATGTTAGATGTGTTTTATATATATGTCTCAATTTTGATGAAATAACATTGTGTGTTTCTGTCTTTTTGTCATGTTATCTCTTTCAGATGGACGTAACATTTATGCAAGACGCACTTAACCACATCAATCTTCGAGACTCCAACTTTTTTGTGGCTGTGACTGCCATTATTTTCAATCCTTTTTTCTGGAATGTGGTAAGAAAAGACATAGAATTGTACCAACAACAAAAATGTTATTCTCAAGACTCAGGTGTTATTTTTAGCAAAGACAAGTGGAAAGCTGTAAGTCTGAGTGCTCTCCATCAACCATGGGTCTCTGGAGATCATTTGAAATCATGTCTGAGGTTGAAGGGTCTTCAAAGTATGAATTTTTTATATCACTTTACCACTTTACTCCACAATCACCAGGTCCACTGTTTCTCCAAGTCAATATATGAGTGCAGCTATCTCTTTGCAATACGTTTCTGTATATGAAAAGAATAGTAGACTGTAAATGGACTGTATTCTCAAAGCTGTCTGTAATTTTTACATTTCACACCATATTTATCCAACACCGCAATGAAAATATATTTGTCTCTTCTTATTACTTGTCAGGTAGCAAGATGGGAACATCGAACACGAGGACTCTCCAGGCTCTTTGGCAGCCCCTACTTGGCTTGTTACTGTCTTGGTTTTGTCATCATTCTACTTAACGTTTATCGCAGCCACAGGTGAATCTCATGCTTGTACGGCTCAACTTAATCAAATCAATTCATTTCGGTTTTGATGTCTGAATCAGCTCAGTTTTGATTGAAATATCATGTTTGGTAATGAGGTAACAGAAACACAATTGTATCGTAAACATTGCAGCCAGTGTTATAAATAGCTATGCTCATGTTGGTTGGCCTCATCACCCATCATCCTCCAACTTAATGGGGAAAAATGCATCTGTTCTGGGTGACTCTTGGTGAACTTGTTTTTATTTTTACGCAAAAATCATGCTATTTAGGAAACAATTTGGTGGCCCATTTGCAATACCTTCATGGCCCACTGGGGGGCGGTGGCCAACAGGTGGTGAATCACTTTTGTAGACACATTATTATGCAACTATTGTGCAGATCCAGATTCGTGGATCTGATAAAAAAGGACACTTTTGTTTTCAATTTCAGGGTAATAAGTGTCCAGACTTATTTGTTCTGATAATTTTGCTCTTTTTAGTCTCTTCAGGTTGCACACACTCGTTCACCAGAGTATTTCTACCTTTGTTTTTGTAGTATGACAGTAGCGATGAAGGCCCAGGCCAGGTGGGGCGTGTTAGAAAGAAGTGAAGTCTTCTGTGCTGGTGTGGCTCTCATGGTCTTTGGCACAGTGCTGGTCGTCAGCAGCTTCATAGCTCTGGGCTTCATTGGAACTTTTCTTGGTGAGTATCCAATACAGTTTGTAATAATTCATATACAATGATAATACTGACATTGAAATGTTTGATGTTATCAAAAACTGTTTGTTTTTGCAGGTGATTACTTTGGCATCCTGATGGATGAGAGAGTGACAGGTTTTCCCTTCAACATCACAGAGAATCCTATGTACTGGGGAAGCACTGCAAACTACCTTGGCCTGGCACTTATGTAAGTGTGTCACATAAAAAAAGAGAGCAAATTTTAACTGCTGTCTGCTCTAGTTGCAAAGAACTGGTTGTTGAGGAACGTTGATCACAGGCACCAGACGTCATGATGATGATTTCATCCTTGAGGATACACTTTCTGCCTACTACTGTTTTAAAAGTTTGGGAGTTTAAAACTGCTGTCAAATCAAACAGACCTGATGTATGTTTGTTTTCTGTTTTTCCTTCACTATATAAGACAAATTCTATCTTGAGATGCAGTTTACGAAGCGAATTATTGATTAATACGAGCTGCTGCTACGGCAGAAATTTTTTTATAAACTGCACTTGAATGGTTTCCTTTAACGTTGAATTCAATCAAATTTATCACATTTTGAATTTATTATCAAAATGAAATAACTTGATGAATTGCATAGATTAGATTAAAAATGTCTGGATTTTATTGTTATTGCTTTTATCATTCCTGTGTTTCATCAGTATGGTAACACTTTAAACCATCACATCACTGAAGAATTTATTGAATGTCATGCAAGTTAAGTGGCACTTTTGTTGTATAATTTATTGCGTGTCTGTTTTGCAGAGGTGCCAGTCCTGTTGGTCTGGTCCTGACTGCCATGGTAGCCATGGTTTACAGTGTTGCAATAAGGTTTGAAGGGTAAGTTTTCTGTCAACAGTCCATGTTGGCACCCTAAGAAAATGATGTGAACTGATGTCTCTTTAATTTTTTAAACCTCCCTCCCCATCCATCCCCAAATGTTCTCAGTCAGTACGTTGACACACTTGTTGGTCCAGCTGAGGTCACAGCTTGTTATAACGTACGTATGTGTCTTACAACATTTGCAGACCATTCACTGAACAAATCTACGAGGAAAGGAGTCATCGAAAGAAAGAATAAAGCTCCTCAAAGCACTTACCCACCCTGTCAAGAGACAATTAGACTGGTCAACTGACAATCTCGTCTTCCTCACCCCAGTTGTTATAGAACCTTCAGTCTGGACCAAGTGACATTTGCTCCCATGAGATGTTGAACAACTGATTATGGAAGTAACGCGGCCATTGGTTTGTGTGATTCTGGACCCTGTTGTCGTGGTGACAGTATTTTTTTTCCGTCTTTTGTTGAAAAAAGGGACCTTGCAGACAATACTTTCATAATTTCGTCATTTCAATACATGTATTTTACTTTGAAGTATTTGACCCTTAGTTTAAACATCATCAAAACACAGAAATGATTTTAATGAGTTTTAAATTTCAGACAGTAATATGCAATTGTCTGTCCATGTAAAATAGAATACAGCTGAAATTGTCAATATAATAAAGTGAAGCTGCACTATGTTCTGTATCTTATATCTTATATCTTATATTGTATCTTGGGGTATTTAGTAGAAGTTGATGTGTATGTGTTTATCATTTGAATGAAAAAAACTACATAAATTAAGAAAAAAACTTTTATAACAGCTTTTATATCAGTAGTTTAGACAAGAGAAAAAAATAAGCATTGGTCTTTGCTGTGGTTTTATGAAATAAAAAAGGCTTGAATTTTTAATGATACAGAGCAGCACCTTAGTAATCAAATTGATGAACAAATTCCAAGTTGAAACCTTGCAATTTGGTAAAACCTGATGACATCCTTTGTCATCGTATCTCTTTTTAGGAGCCACAGTTAATCTGAAACGACCTCTTTCTAACCTCAACATGAGGTTCTGTGTTCCCAACCTGGTACTTTGGCACAGTCCAACAGTCGTAGTTCTAGCTTTTGTTTGATGGTATGTGTGGATGAGGCCAGTTCCTGGATTGGAAGTAGCTCCTTAGTCCTTCCAGGTCAACAGGGGGGAAGTAAGGGCCGATGTGTTTTCTCAACCACCACTTCCCCTGTGCTGCACTCGTGCTGCCGGGCTGGCTGAACTTATACCTGAAATGCTCCCCACGAACCCACCTGAGAAGAACACAAGGAGGAGCTGAAATCATACTGAGAAGAAATTCCAAATGAAATTATTATTAGAAATTGTTATGGCATCACTCCAACAAACAAATTAAAAACAAACCCTCAAAGGCACTGTCAGGACTATCCAAGAGATATTGTTCTTTTGGAATAAAGTCTCCGTTTTCCTTTAGCACAAGCCCCTCCTGTCATAAGACATGACTCTTGCCAAGGTTTGTTTTCAAGTAAATTAATGGAAAGATCTTTTTGATACTAACTTCCCTTATACAAGCCAACTTTTTGCAGTATGCAAGCCCAAAGCAATGTATTTATTAGTAATTACTTAGCTTTATTGTTTGGACCGTGACAACGAACAGACTCTGTAAAATGAGTTTGGACCAAAGCCCATACTCGGCTATATTTAGTGTTCTTCACAGCCCTGCTCTGAGGGCGGTCCCTAACTTGTAGCTTAACCAAATATTCATCATGTCCTACCAGTGTTCATCTATCAGCTAAAACTTCACCCAGTCAAGCAAACGTAACCTGGCTCCTCATTCTACTGATACTTCTATTACAACTACTACTTCTACTTCTACATTCTACCACATACTACTTAACAAAGGTAGCTGAATTCATTCTTTGCTTTGATCTTTTACTGCTCTTTTTACCTGGGAGTCTCTCTGCCTTCAAAGGGGTTGTGGCCAAGCAGGGAGAGGACTGTGGTGTCATTTGATAGCAGGCGTCCAGCTATGTGAATAACCCATTCACTCTGCTCGTAGGTCTACATGGGACAGTGATATATGTTAATATGATGAGGGTTACGAGAAACAATCCAGGGAAAAAAGAGAAATCACATGATGAGAAACAATAATTGACTCTCTGCAGGTAATGGTGCTCTATCATTTTTGAAACACAATCAACCTGAGCAATGTTGGAAGTTTTATTTATGGTGTGTGTAGATGTTATATACCAGTCTCTAAGATTCTTTAACTATTTTTTTATTTTTGACCACATCAGCATGGGTGGTACTCTGGGTTTCTGACTGTTTTGTGTGAATATTGCATCTTGTTTGAGGCAAGAAAGACATTTACTGGGATTAATTTTCCATCTAACTTGTATAAATCAAGGAGTCTAAAAAATAAAATCATTTTCCTTAAGGAGTCAAGGCAGATTGCTGTAAACCATAAGAAGGCTCCTGCATCTCCACCATGCCACTGTAGCCAATCACTTTCTCAAAGTAATCCATAGATATCTATCATCAAATATTCCCTGTGTAATCTGTGATGTGACACTATATAGATAAATATGTGTTGATCAAATTTCACCTGGAAAGCAGCAAACCACATGAGCCAGTCTAAGCGGTAGTGGTACGGAGATATCAAACATGGCCGTTGATAAACATCCCCTGGTTTACACAGGAACTGGTACTCTTCCCAAACTGCCTCTGGGTCCTTGGGATCCAGACTTTGAGTGCCTTGGAAAATCACCTCAGTACGCTCTTTGGTTATGCTGAAAACAGTGAGATCCAATGTGGAACATTATATTTGACAAACCAGAATGTCTCAGAAGATAATAAAAATATTTTGAGAGTTTAGAGCTGATGGATAAAAAAATATACTGCTGCACACATGCAAATTCAAGTACAAAATGCAATACTGCAATGGCTCTCATGAGGTAGGAATATTTGTTTCATATTTTGGCATAAACTTAGAGATCCATTTTCTACATGTCCCACAATTTACCTTCCAAAGGCACCGTATGTGTTTACTATGCGCAGCGGGTCAAAAGAAGTGTTCATTATCTGCCTGGAGCTCAACAGGTTCATCACCACAGGGACACTCAGGAATCCAATCAGAACGCCCAAAGAGATGTTCATGGTTTTGCGTATCAACATACCTGTATGCGAATGTATACACAAACATAAAACCAATGAGTTGGATTGCATAAAAATGTAAATATATCAAAAGAGAACTGTTATATCTGACTTCTTTGTGAGTTGGTAGTGGTACACAAAAATGATTGAACAGTTTGTTTGGGTCTGATCGAGTCTCTCTTTTTAAAATAGAACAAACTGAATGTTGGGTCCAGATGATAGTCCAGACAACTTGCCTATTACACTTCATTAGGCAGTTAAAGGAACGTGATACAGCTTGAATACGTCCCCTGTGGTTTTATAAGCAGATTGGTGGTATTCACAAATGTCAGCTGAGGCAAACAGTTCCATTCTAATATATATCTGCTTGTTTACAATGTTTAAAAGACATAACAGATTACTAAAGTATGACTCTTAGGGTATACATTGCATTAAACTCCATTAATGTCCATGATTACCTTTTGTGGGTTTAGGGCTGCACTTGGCTTTATTCTCATTCTGTATCTCCAAAACTGCCATCTTTGCTCGGTTTCCAGAGCGAAACAGGAAGCTTAAAGAGGCATCATCAAAACATGCCAGACTTGGAACAATGGTTAGCCAGTTTAGGAAACTGAGGTTCCCACTCAGTATTAGAACCACCTATACCACAGGAGACAGTCAAAAGAAAGACACCAGAAGTGAGGTAACCTAGATCAATAATTTGACTGCTGGGTCTGACTGTGTTCACATTTGTGAGATGAAGTATTCAAAAGAATTCAATTTAGAAATGCAGAGGATTACTGACTTAAAAATATTTTAAACCACACATAGTAGATAAAATGCATATTAATACAGTTCGTAAGTGAGCACCACTTTGTCCGTCTAGATAGATGATGATAGATGGTGTAATTAGAAATTATTTAGACTCCCTTTAATTTTCACTTTAGCAGCTAGATGCTACAACTGTTTCAGTTCATTTTATTCACACATTAATCTACACTCAGATCTTCTTGTAGCTGCATTCTAGGTATTGGAAAAAATAACTTTGACAAAGAAATTGATTCTCCACGAATTCAAGTCTTTTTTGGATTCTTTTCAAAGGATTCAAGTCTGAACATCAATTCTCAAAAGATCTATTGGATTTATCATCAAGTTTATGATGGTTTACACAGTAGATTACCTGAAAGAGAATCTGAATGGCACCATTGACCATGCACATCCGTCTGCCCAAGAAAGTGAAAAACGGGAAAACAAGCTCAATGAGGTGGTTAGACAAAGTCTCAAAGCGGTGAAACCACCAAGGGGAGCGATGCAGGTAATAGGACAGGGGGTTGGGCACTGGTTGGGTCTGAGAAATGATTGAGAGATAGAGGCATAAAGAGAGAAAAGAGAATGGTTTTCATTCATTTTCTTAACAAACACTTAACATACTAGTCACAAAATAAATGAAGCAAGGTGAGAGAAAAGTGATCATATTTCAGTGACGCCTTCTTTTAATTAATTGTAAATGTTTTTGTGCTCGTTTTAATAATCTAATCAACTTTGGTTTAAGGGACATTTTATACCGCAAAATTCAAGCAGAGATTTCAGATTCATTTTGGAAAGTTCAAGAAATACATTGCAGCAAAACCATCATCTGTGATTTTTAATCTTACAACAAAAGTTATCGTTTATTATTCTAATTTTGTATCTTAAAGACTGTTTTTCCGTCTCAGTCTCCTCCTTTAGGTCCAGCCACTAAAGTCTTTGGAGTTCTGGAGTACCAATAAATACAAACCTCATAATGATAGTCCATGCATGTGAGGTCTCTCCAGCATTTGTCCCCTCTGATTTTAATAAGACCCTGAAAGAGACCAAAATATAATAAAAAAATAAAAATAACATGCAGAACATCAGAATTTCAGCAGCTGTGTTAAATCAAACAAAGAAAGCATCAGGTCAATTTAATAGAAAATGGAGCAGCAGATACTATAATCCCATATTTAGCTTTAGCTTGTAGCTCCCATCTGGATAAGCCCATATTATATGTCTTTTCCTGGTAAGACCAGCTCCAAACTCCTGCATAACACCTGCAAGTTTTCTCTGATATGAATAAAAAAGTCCACAGAGTCAAGATTAAGATTAATGATGAAATTAATCAAAATTCATTGGGTAAGGAGAAATATAATCCTACATGAACCCCCAAACTGTTTTGGACTTATCTAAGTTTAAAAAATGAAATGCAAATATTGGCTTTACTAAAACACAGCTTTAAAAGTGGATTACTTACAGCCCCCAGCATGATGCGAACAATGAGCCACCTGAAGGTCCATATGCAGATGAGAGAAGGGGGACAGTGCCGGGGAACCGGGGATAAAGTCCACACTGGGCATAAGAAAATAGCCAAAAACCCTGTTTCCAGGAGTTGACTCTCCCAACCTGAGAAAAAATTATCAGAGTAACATTTTCACCATCAAAAGCTTTCTAGAAATAACGTCACTGTCAAATACCAAAACACCAGACAATGCAGAGAAGCAAAGATCAGTTTATCTGTCTGTCCATGGTCTGTGCGGCTTGATTCTGCTGTGATGGGCAGTTAGTGAGACATCCAGCCCATATTATCATATTGCAATTTTATGTTGCTTCAGCAGGAACTGTTGTGGAATTATCTGAGTTGATTGTGCAGTTTTATCCTCCAGGGCTAATAAAAGTCTATAAAATCTTCTGGAAAGCCATCACTTCATTGTCAAGAAATTAAAGTTTAGACCAAGAAATTATGAACAGCATAGTTATCCCTGGAGCAATTGTGCTTGCTTGATTGATATATATTAAAAATAAAAAATATTACAGTGACAGAAACTGGGTGGTCTTCCTGATAAATGTTTAAAAACAAAAGAAATAGCGCTAGAAAGTGGTATAAGAACATTAATGATATGAATGGCTTAATAGACCTGAACAACATTCACCATTAAGATTACTATGAAGAATTTCACCTCTTTTGGTTACAGCACATGAATTTGGTTGAAGTGTTACCTATTGGGTGATTTATCCATGGGGGAAAATATAAAGGTTTTGAAGTCTTCATTAGAATGTTTTTTTTTAATTCAAAACCAACATTTATACTGGAATAAAGACCTGAGAGACTCAAATTAATAAATAATTTGACATAAGATACCTTCTATGTGAAATAGAATGAAAAAGAAGTACCCCTGGAGTCATGGTTGAAAATCAAGTCATCTGATGTGGACCTGTTGAGTTGACTTACCAAAAGAGTACCTACAAGATACAAAATAGAAATTAAAATAAGAAACAAGAATACAAAATAAGACACCATGAATAACTACAATTTTTAACTTAAAAAATGCAAGATTTCTTACATTTTTCTGATTTATTCAGGGATGGCTGTGTTTGAGATTGAGGAAATTGAAGGGTTTTCTATATATCAAAGTTTTATGGTCCAAAACTAAAGCCTTATGTTACTTTAAATTGCTTCTGATCATCTGATCATGTGTAGGCAAGACCCTTGGTCATTTCACTTGCAGTTATGAAAGGTAGTAATTAGGCTAGGTAATTAGACAGGTAGGCTGTTAATATTTACCATAAAAGTAATACTTTTTGCTTTTAACCAAGGATGTGCACTGTAACCTAATAGTTTATTTCTGATCAGGAGCTTAACCTAATAAGACATCTCTATTTCTGTATTTTCATTATGTTTAAAGATACTAACACTTAGGTCTGATTAAATCCCTGTTAAATCTACAACTTTGTGCATTATTCTTGTCACTGTTTTAAGCCCCTGACATCAAGCTTTGAGAAACCAATCTGAAATTCTAGATATTTCGTAAGCTTTTTATATACTACTTACTACAAATATTTTGTAAATGTATTTCTCAGACTTACCACAGCTGTCCCACATTGACCAGGGAGTGGTACAGAATCCACAGTGTAACCATGATCACCATATTGGCCATCCCCGTCACCAGGACAAATGCAGATAGAGCCATTCCAACCAGGGCAATGCCATCCAGGTTGGCATCCATATCACTCCAGTCCAGCATCCAGAGGATGGAGGGTGTATACGTGAAGGCTGCTAAGCCTATCTTCCCCCCTACGTAACGCTTCACACTGTTAAGGTAGTTCTTACAGGGCATCAGGCCGTGTTCTCCTATCAGCTGCTTGTTCTGGTTGTAAGCAACGCTGAATGCCACAACTACAAAAGAGAGAGGAGAGAAATGAGAATGAAGGAATAATTAAATAATTCACTTATCGTGTTTACTTTCTTAGTGGTTCATATAATACAAGGTTTTAAATGCTACACTCTTCCTGTGTCATGTAAAATCACTGTAGCTGATATATGGCCAGTGTGAGGGATTTCAGAGAACAAAAACACCAGCATGACATAATGAACAGTCTGCCAGTATTCTGTGCGGTCTGAATGCTACCCTTGATGATGACAACGTTAAAGAAATTCAAGCCTCTTTCTCCTGTGCCTGGATATTGTGATTTTACTGTAAGGAAGCCAAAATATATTCCATTCTCAAAAAATCAAAGTGCTCATTTTAATAAACAAATAATTTTTACTTCTAATACTTGATTACATTTTATATTAGGAAATTACTTTTGATACTTAAGTACACTAATTATCAGGTACTTTAACATTTTTACTGATTTAATATTCTAAAAGGTGACTTTAACTTCCTCCAAACTCATTTCTGGTGAGATACTTGTACTTTTACTAAGGTATCGCATCTAAGGAACTTATAAAAGACTGTTTGTATCACCATGATATTAAGGCAAGGCTGAAGAGTGACATTTTGTACACCATGGCATGTCCTATTTAAAGAGTAAATAATAAAGTTCTGAAAACAGGACAGATTGGATGAGGTCATTCAGAGAACCTTACTCTTCTGTTTTGGTTGCAGTGAAAGATGATCCTCAACTATGAAGCTTATCTTTAAGGGGAAACACTGACTTCACACAGGTTTAAGCATAATCATGCCAATTTTATCTTCACAGCTGATCAGAGAGCAGAGAAATACCCAGTTTGTAATAAGTGAAATCATAATCCATGTATACAAGGGGACAAATTGAGACTATTTTCTAAACAAAAAGGATCAAGGCAAGTCGTGAACAGTCAGTAGTAATTGTGTCTTTGTACTGTTGAGAGCTCATTAAGAAAATTAAGTTAACATAATTACAGTAAATAAAAGCCACGGAGCGCAGCAGCACGATACGAGTGAGCCAGTAAGTTCCTGTCTCCAACGACTGAGGCTCCTTCTCTTTCCTCTTGTCTTTGCTGGTGTTTCCGTCATTTTCTCCACTGTTATCTTGACTTGTAGTATCTGTTTTACTGTTTCCAACATGTCTCTTCCTCACAGATGTGCACTGCTCCTCTAGGTTGGTGGCTGCCATCTTGGAGGACGTTTATGCCTCATTCAGGTGCTCCTCGGAAACTTCCACTTTCAGGTGCGTTCATGTGCTTGTACAGAGTCGAGCTCAATATAATGCAATATACCCATAGGTATATATAAGAAGGGTAGAAGCTTTGTGTGCGTTGTAAGCCAATGAGAAGTAACGTCGTCACATGACGGCCATCTTGGAACAGGGCTGCTCGATCAATCATTACATTACAGACAATGGAGCATGGACTTTGAAATAACAGTAGATTGCTCAATTTTCAACCGATTTTCAAACTGGTCGGTTTTTTATAACTGTCATAAATTTAGTTAATTAACTCGTAACCTTAAGAATATTTTCAATAAAAAAATGCGATTTGAAAACTCAGCCTGAATAATAGCCACGTGAATAAAGTGTGTAATCCACCAATCCGTTTGTAAATCCGTCAAGAATTGAGCGAGTTACGGGAGTTTTAGTGAGTAAATCATCATCCTTTCCATTGACTACTGTGCAGAGCAGGCCTGTTCCAATATGGCCGCCACGGTGACGCATCTAACCGTCTAGCCTTCTTACATATTACTGTGAATACACCTGCCTTTTTCATCCGTGTGGGACACCACTAAGTAGTTAAATAGCAGCTCTAATGTAAATATAAACTCATTTCTCACAAGTCTAGTCAGTTTGGACGACAACCAATGGAGATTCCGTGTTGCAACGACATTTTAATTAAAAAGTCGATGTTTTTGCAATTAAATTGAAACGCTGTCTGCCATGTTGAAGATAGACATCGTTGACATAATTCTTACCGAGTTTCTGAATCGTTGTCCCGAACGGAGCAGACATTCACATGCATTTTCTACTTGGAAACTCGTTTTTCCGGTTACATGAACGCAACACGGCCGATGTGCCAAAAACTTTCAACATCACTATCATTTTATTGATTCACTTATTTGTGTTGGACTATATTTGTAGTGACTTTGAGCTGTATTAAATTTGAGGCTACAGAAACCAAACCCTCTTTTTGTGCCTCTAAGAAGGAATCAGAACTCTATATCCGGACCCATGTGCTTAGTTATCCGTCTGCTTGCATTGACCCCCCCCCCCAAAATCCTGGCAGTATGTCCGTTTCATATTTGTTTGCTCCTTTTCGTAATGATGTTTATATTTTTCTAATAAAGGAGAAAAAAAATAAATTCTCATATTCATTCATTCTTTTATTGCTTGATCATAAATGTGCAGAACAAAACAGTGGGTACATTCAACAAGAGCATCACAAATAATCATCTTAAATTAACATTCATTAGTGACACAAAACTTCAGCAATTTAAATCAAGGCAAATCAGAGAATTATAAATAAGACTCAAGCAATTTAGAGTTTTGCATAACCACACCAAGCTAAGTCATATGAAAAATCAGACACAAAATGTTTTGTATCGAACCATAGTAGTGCAACCAATGAAAAGATTTTCCGTATACATATGCATCAATCATTCAAATAAACCTCGCCCCAAAGAATCTGCTACATAAAAATTGTTAATCACTTCAAAATTAACCTCTTCATTTTGGGGAATAGAGTAAGAATAGACAGATATTCAAATCTAATTTTGACCAAGGTTGATCTTGAAAACCTTTTAGCTATCATATTTCTTCTAACAGGAAAATGACAGGATTAAGATGTAATTATTGACCTTCATAGTTTTCATTCCATTCTATAATTTCATCTTGCACCGCTTTGTACAAAGCAAAGTACAACATAAGCAAGACTTAAGGCAGGAGGAAAAAACCTTCATAAGTACTACAAAGGGCTACAAGTTGATTGGCTGCATGTGCTGCCAACTAGTGCAAAAAGAAAGTGCTCTTTTATTTGTCCCAGAGCAGTAAAATGTTGTTTTTTTTGTTTTTTTGTTTTTTTGTTTTTTCACTTGGCCCTGACTGCGTAGTGACACATGCTTCTGGCAATTTGCAAATTTACATGAATTAGTTCTTAATTAAACAGGCAAAAAAGACTTATCATTATGTAATTTACAACCCAAATATAATGGCACACTCAGGATGCAACAATTATTGGCTATGGGAGGCTCTCCCAAGGCTGGGGGTCGTCTGAGCATTGGCCCAAGAGCCCTGTGCTTGCTGCCTTTACAACCTTCAAAGCAAGAAATATGGAGAGGAATCTGATGACCAGGGGCTATAATTTGTAGTTAATAAGGCGATACCAGGGTTAACCTTTGTTTTCAGATTCCTTACTTAGTGCTGGAAACCATTTACTCACTGGGGTGGTCTGTTTCTTACTGGGAGAGCTGTACTTAATAGTTTATGTTGAACTCGATACTTGCTCTGGAAAGGTTGTGTCAATTCTAATTCTAAAAGACCAGACAGAGAAGCTGGAACATGGTTAAAATTGTAGCTAATATTATTTGGCCACTGCTTCCTGATGCCCCGGAGTCAACCATGGTTGAATTACTAGTAGTATTAGTATCACGTCTACACACAAAACTATCGTCTGGATCGGTGCCACTGGAGGTGAAAGTCGCAAAGCTAACATTCCCCCCACCCACTTGATCCACGATCCATTCCTGAAATTCAGAAACTCGGGCATAAACCTCAGGGAAACCAGCCACAGCACAAGGTACTCCATAACTGGTTATGCCTGCCTGGATCCACTGTAGGCCTTGTTGACACTGCAAAGGTCCACCAGAGTCCCCCTAGAGCAGGGAAGACAAAAACACTTTATACTACTGCATCGATCAATAGTTATTTTGATTTGTCATGTATGTCAAATAGTCTCTTTGACAGTTAATAGGATAAAAATTGCTAAAAGTTCTAAAATTAATGTTAGAAAGTCTGTGCTTGTGATGAAAATACAAATGATTTTAGAGATAGAAAAATATTATTATTTTTATTATAACAAGTACAACAAAAATAGATGGCTATCTTTCTGTGCCAAATCTGTACCAATGAATAAAAATATATATGCATATATCTTACCTGACATGCTCCTTTGCCCTCCTGCCCAGCACACATCTGTTGAGCAGTGATGTTTGCCAGTGGTTCAACAAGGTAGCTGCAAGTGCACTGCTTAGGTCCAATGACAGGGATCTGAACCTCCTGGAGAGAATTAAAGGCAACGTTGGGCTCTATGGGAGACAAAAAAAGACTGTTTAAGCCAGTGTGCTAGCATGTTACATTGACATTTGCTTTCTGTTCACATGTTAACTTGGGTTCACAAAAGTCAGTAGGATTTATTCACTGTGACTGTGACTGTTGGAACGATGGATTACTTGATTATTACTAACCAGCATGAATGCTAACTCAGTCTGAGTGCACTGTGCACATCATGACCTGATACTCACCGTCTCTTCCAAGTCTGCCCCAGCCTGTGGTCCAGCAAGAGGTGGAATTGTGGAATTCACTGGTGTTACTCGCCAAGCAGACAGGTCGGATGAAGTCCGTAAAATTAACAGGGCTGCTAAGCTCCATCAGGGCGATGTCATTGTTAAATAAGGTGTCATTGTAGTTAGGATGAACAATGATCCGTGACACAGTCCTGTTCACCTCATTTACGTTAGAGCCACTCTGTCTTTCTCTTCCAAGGTAGAGAAGCCAGAATCGGAGTCTGCGGCTGGATCAAAGAGGATACAACAATTAATTTCTGGTAAAACTCTTACATGTTCTTTACAGCTTTGTGTTGTGGGACAACTCCACCTGTCAGCATTTTTCATTTGCTAAAGAATATCTGAAAAACTTTAACTTAAAGTTTCGAATTTAAGGTACTTTGAGAAGAACAGTCCTTTTGATTTTAATCTGGTTGTGGAATTTTATCTCACAAGTTTTACAATTATTTCCAGTTAAGATTCTGGTATTTCCCTTTTAATCGATGTGTGTTAAAGTTTTGATGAGTCATTACTCTGACAGATTCTTGAGGGCAGAAATATGCTTGACAGCATAATCAGTTTCACCGTCCAGCAAACAATAAAAATAGTGAAGGAAAAAAAAATATATATAAAGGATTTATATGATAAGGGGAACGTGTTTGTTTGTGCAGCTTGTCCACTGTGGCCTTGTTGATTACAGTTGCAATATTTTCTGCCATGACCACCCTGTCAAATCAGTGATGTTCACCAACTACTAGCAAATGGACATGCACTTATGTTGTGCTTTTACAAGTTTTCTAACCAAGCAAAGAACTTTTACACTGCTAGTCACATTCACTCACCACCACCATCACACTATTTTTACACACTGATGGCAAAAAATTCTGTAGTGGGTGTACAACACATCAAATCACTGTTTTGACTTGTACTTTATCTTGAAAACTTTTTTATTAACATTGCACATGCAACAGTTAATGAACTTGTCTTACGTTATGATGCAGTGAGCTGCTGTGAGGACCCACTGGTCACTGATTAGGGTCCCTCCACAGATGTGTCTTTGAACGACTGGAGTTACAATGTGCAAACTGATCTGCCATGGCCAGGACCCCGCAGTAGCATTAGTACCTCCCACTATCCTTGTGTTCAAAGGAGCTATACCACAGTCTTCAAGAGGACATAGAACATAGTGAATCATTAGTGATAATTCATGCAATCATTTGTTATGGTATGTGTTCACACTTTGAAATTAGATGGCTGAAATAAAATGAATTGTGCTTACCCTGAGCCTTTGAACCTGTTAAACAGAGAGATACACAACAGTCAGTCAAACAAACTTTATTTATACAGCCCTTTTCATATACTTCTGTTCACCTTATATTGTGCCGCTTTAATAGTGGAAAAAGGAAAACTTTCTGTGCACGTTTAAAGACTGGACACTGGGTGGTGCTACAGTTAGGCTGCCTTTTCCAGATCATTTCAAAACACACTGCCTGGCCAAAAAAACAGTCCTCACCTGGATTTAACTAAGCAAATAGGTACAAGCCTCATGTTGAGTAATTTCTGCATTGGCGATTATCTTTCAGCTGGCAACAAGTTAGTTAACCCCAGCTGATGCAATGAGTAACTTCTCATTTTTTAAACAACTATGGAGACGGTCACATCCTGTGGTTGTGGGAAAGATTTTAGTCTGTTTAAGAAGGGTCAAATCATTGGCATCAAGCAGAGAAAATCCAAGGAGACAGCAGAAATAATTCAAATTGGGTTATGAATTGTCCAATGCATTATTAAAAACTGGAAGGATGGTGGAGAACCATCATCTTGGACTCATCAGTGTAAGAAGAGAGGCAGGTGAAGTGATGCACCCATCATGCCTCATGCCCACTGTACAAGCCTGTGGGGGCAGTGCTATGATCTGGGGTTGCTGGAGTTGCTCAAGTCTAGGTTCAGCAACAGCATGTGCCCAAAGAATGAGGTCTGCTGGCTACCTGAACATACTGAATGACCAGGTTATTTCATCAATGGATTTTTTTCTCCCCCAATGGCATTAGCGTTTTCCAAGATGACAATACCAGGATTCATGGGGCTCAAATAGTGAAAAGAGTGGTTCAGGGAGCATGAGATATCTTTTCACACATGGTTTGGCCACTACAGAGTCCAGACCTTAACCCCATTGAGAATCTTTGGGATGTGTTGGAGAAGACTTTATTCAGTGGTCAGACTCTACCATCATCAACACAAGATCTATGCAAAATAATGCAACACTGGGTAGAAATAAATCTTGGGACATTGCAGGACCTTATTGAAACAATGTCAAAGCAAATGCGTACTGTAATCAAACTAAAGGCCGTCCAACAAAATATTACAGTGTGCGACCTTTTTTAGGGGTGATTTTTTTCTGCCAGGCAATGTATATGATAAGGTCCTAACAAGTTGTTATGCAATGTTATTCAAAATTTACATGTTTTATGAAATAACGGGTCTACTCCCCAGATTTGTATAAATGTTTATATTTATCTATACATCGTTCAAGTTTACACTTAACCCTGTGGTGCATAGTGGTCACTGCATAGGACACCTATTTAAAGGTTATTTACTCCTAAATTCAATGATTCATATGGTGGAAATTCATATTAGCCTGTGTCAGGATATTTTTATTCTTCTTAGAAAAAATGTTTTCAATTCTTTTTTCCAAATATATATATATGTTTTTAAAAAAAGGTTACAGACAAACATTTTGAGGGTAAAACAACACAATGACTATAAATTATTCAGTGTTAAAATGGATGAAAGACAGTGAAAATATTTCGCAAAGCATTAAAAAAAAGATTATTCATGAAATCACCTAAAAAAAGTCAAACAAAAAAATAAGTCATATTTACATTAAGTACACACTGTTTTAAGTTGAATGCTCAGTTACAAATATTTGAAAAGAAGAAAAATGGGAAAGTTTTTTTCATGCTTTAAGACAAATAAAAACACTCAAGGGAAAAATCCTGACACTGACTTTCTTAATTCATGCATCAGAGGATTAATATGGGGAAATGCTTTTATCTCTACCAATCTGAAATTTTAAACACTTTTTTTTCCTTTGACTACCTCAGAAATTGTATACATTATTTTATACTGCTTCAAATGATGTTTCAAGTCACACATCAACACATAAAAACCCCTATATTTTTCAAAACTAAACACTCAACAGGCTCAAAATGGAAATTATACACTTCTAACACTTCTAACTTCTGTTTTCCCATATAACTTATAACACTACACTTTTAACACTTATAACTTGTGTTTTGAGTTACATGATTTTAAGAGTCATTTTAAATACTCTGTACTGTGCTGTTAATATACACGGCTCTTCCATTAACACATAATACATTTGGGTGAAGCCATGGAGAGTTCGCTCAAAACACTGTGGACAAAACAACAATTCATTTCCTAGAATTGTCAATAATATATGAAATAAAACCATAAACCAATGTCATAGCTCACCTGTGCTAAGCAGCATTAAACATGCGGTGAAAATCCAGATGGTCCAGTTTGCCATGATGCCCTTTCACTGACTCTTGACCTTAAACTGACAGACAGTGTTTTGAACTAGATTTGTTCTCAGTAGGACATGAGGATTTTATATAGCATCCACTCCTCACTGAAACCTGTTTTGCAAGATACCTTGGGCTTACATTCGTTAACTCCATGCGGAAAGACAAGCTACTGTTTCAAGGTCAACTAAGTTTCATAACTTTCTTCATCTGGGGAAAGAACAGAGAAAGTATTTTGTTTTGATGCTAAGATGTGAAACTTTTTTTTTAATTATTCTATTTTTTTACGTTTAAAAATAAATGGAATGAGCAATAAAAAGTCTGTGTGCATTCATCCTTCTCCTAGTGAATGCTGGTACCAAAGTAATTACATTGACAAAGCTTTTATCACATTTCTTAACCACTGTCCAAGTTATGACTGAGATGGTTGTATTTTAAGTGAAACTGAGACCTTTCCTCTTTCTAATTGCCCAGTTTGGTTTTTTCTTGAATTAGTACATGTACAACTATCAACTATTTCTTTTTCCTTTATGTGCAGAATGTTTCCATAATCAAAATCGATCAATACATAAAGATTTAGCCTATATGACATTAATTGATAAAAGTAGTGATGAATCAATAGCTTTGTGCACTAATATTAAGTTGCAACAAGAAAATAACACTTTATTAGGGATATTTCAACACTTTGAGGCCACTGTGAGACTTTCTGAGTGATCTTGAAAAATTCTTATCTCTAGATATATGTCTGATCATAAACCACAACTTTCAATGAGATTGTCAGTGCTGCAATAGGTTATTACTCAATGCTTTTTCTTAGCAGCCCAGACAGGACCAGATTTATTTACGGCACGACAATGTCTGACAACACCTCGGGGCTGATGAGTTGAAGCATCGTGAAGAGAGATCCGTGTTTTTCTCTGCTGAAAACCAGAACTGTGATTTATTTAGCGGTAATGGTGGAAACAGGAGCTTGACTGTCTGACAGAAAAGGGACAGAAGAAAGATAATAGGGAGAGAGATGGAGCATAGGTTAAAGGCCAATGGCTAAAACATGAGTTAAAGGTTAAAACATGGGATAAAGTATGAGCGAAGGATTCATGCACATTTAATGGTTATGTGTCAGAACACCAGGCTGTGAGTAGTGCTAGATATAACTGGCTACTAAACTATAGGACGAACTGAGTTCACAGAGCTTGCTTGTTGTCACGATTCAAACAGTAGCTTTACATAACTGTTAATAAAATAAATTACCTCATTGCAGTGTATCCAGTAAAATGTTCTCTTAGACAAAGAAATTAGTGATAAAAAGAAGATCTGCTCTCCATTCACTTCCCCAAATTCAACTGAAAGAACACACTCCCCAGTTCATCATGACAGGAGCAAGGGCTTATGAGAAGTGGGGTCTCAATTGCTAGCCCAAGTGCTAGCTCTTCCAAAAAGTCCTCATGGCTACTTTAACTACATAGGATGTCAAGACCCCCAAAGTTACAGTGTGTGTTCATGCGTGCGTGTCTGTTCATGAGTCAGGGAAAGAAAATGTGTCCCAGCCTGTTGTTAGATACACTCTTCATACCACAGACCATGAATGGCTTGAATGGTTTGGAACAAAACGCTTACTCAGTAGGGAGGAGACGATTTCTCAGGTCGGTGCCAAATGGTGAATTAGGCCAAGTGGATGTAAAAGTAAATGTCCAAACAATAACAGAATTACTGTTCTGCAGTTTGTGTAATATGAGTGAGGTCTGACGTTCTGACCTTGGATGAGTTAATACACATAAGACACAAGAATGAAACTACCATTGAATGACTTGGCTCAGTCTGCTGTCTGTGTCCGTGTTCACCTGGACAGTATGATACAAAATGCTGACGTAATCTTGCCAAACAACTTTGAAACCCCATTCTGTTTGGCACATATCTGTGGCACAGACACACCTCAATCAAAGAACATTGTGTTTGGTAATGCTTACTCATTTAATTTGTTACTGGCACAGTTACACCATTCTTTCCATCAGCTGCTGTTTGCTCCATTAAATCAAAAACAGAGCCGCGTTTAATGCGCTCAGTCTTTCAACCTGACTGAAAAGGATTCAGAAAAAGAAAGAGGAAACAAGACATTGAAAAAAGTTTGAGTGCTAAGACCCTAATGCAAACAAACAGTAAAGTTAAACGCATTTATCACTTTTCTTAACCCACCTGAGTCACAATTGTGTGTTTTTCCAAAGCAAAGTAAAGCAACTTGAGAAAGAAAAGGAACTACAGCAAAAGACACCCCATCTTATCTTCTACATGGAAATAGTCAGTTGACGACAACCACATGAAAAGTAAAGTCAAACAACTTAAACAATGATCTAGTTAATGCATATTCAGGAGAAAGCACCTTGTTCTGGCTAAAAATTAACTTCAATCAAGGGGGTGTGCATACAGGGGCTGTGTAGAAAGACGGACAGAAGACAAATTCAGCCCCATGCTAACTTCTTACCCAGATGGAACAGAGTTGTAGTCTTGTCTGAGTGTTTGCCCACACAAGCTCAGCAGGATTACCCTCTGGGTTTGTTCATGGCAACACTGCACCAATGTAAAGTAGCCTCAAAACCTTGGCTTGAGGCCCTCCTGAATTTTAAGTGACCTGTTGCCCACTTGTGTGTCCCAGCACATCTCCCTCCTTCCCTTCTAGCTCCATCAGTCCTCTTGGGTTTGCTTATTTAAGAGGACTAACACATATCAAGGGCTTTCTTTTCACTCCTTGGAGGCCTCAGGACAATATTTCTTATTTCCCATGTGGCTGGACGAACCCGCCCCCTGTCACCTCATAGCTCTATATAAGACCGCCAAAGGACCTGGTGATAAGAACTTAGTCTGGAGAGAAGCCTGACCATGCAGTGTAAAGTCCTTGTCTATGTCGTCCTGCTGACGCTCATAAAGCATGGTGAGTATTGTGTTGTTACATTCACGGGCTGATCACAAAAGCTTTAATGTTGTTTTCATACAGAATAGAAAAATTCAAACAGAGTGACAGTGGAAAAACTGATTTTGAGATATTTCAGACTGACTGAAACATTTAAGGCCAGAAACAGGGACATGTAACAGTCATGTCATTTCAATGTGATTGTTTCTACGTTATTGAGTCAAAACTTAAGCTGTCAAAAAGAGGTGTATCAGTGAAAACATGCACTAAATTCAAACCTCTAGTTGGACAATGTGCTTTATAATGATGTATCACTAACTTGTAGTATTTCTTTACGCATGTGCTGGTTTCCAGGGATTCTAGTAAGATAAGTTAATGTGATTTGTTAAGATATTAATTCGTGATTAGTGACCAAATTTCTTTGGCTATCTTATCTGGGAAAGAAATTCTTTGCATTGTTTCATTCAAAGAAGAATTTAACTTATATTACATGAAACACAACATTGCAGTGAACTGTATATTGAGTTTCTTTTCTTCACATTTAGCCTTACAATATTATAGGCATGCAGTGATATTTTATAAACATCATTTGTTTACACTTCTCTTGTATCTAGAAGTGAATCAAAGTTAATACTGTTCGGTAGATTCTTTTTACTATACCTTTCACTTTTACACACCTAATACATTTTGAAGAATTACAACTCTTGAAATATTAGACATGCGACAGCCATAAGGTGTAATTTTAAACAAGCTCAACTGAGTTAAAAGTTTAAAGTTATGAATAATCTAAGTATTACTGTATGTGGACTGTAGTATGTGCTAGTTTTACTTTATTGGTTGATAAGCATGGCACAAGCTGACCTAGTTTGTACCTCTCTTGTTAGAAACAGACACTCAATTAAGTCGAGCTTCAATCTTGTCTTTGGCTTTCATTTTCTATCCCCATTTCAACCTGCTATGATCTACCCATTTGTCACACTTAACAAGAAGTGCAAACACTTCACACCAAAGAAACTCTTAAGTGTTTGTCTTTATACCTGCCGACAGGTATTTATTGTACTAGTTACTAATTAAGCTGATTGTGTGGCCTACTAGGACTGAAAGGAATTATATTTACACCGATTGAAGGAGGTACACTCAGATAATTGTTCAAGATTCAGGCTGAAAAGAAAGAATGTGAAGTGGAAATTTTTGTAAACCTGACAGAAAGCTCTGATTCCTGCCTGATAAGTGTGAAGAAAAGACTTATTTACAAGAAACTTAAGAAGTAGTGTTTACCATGATAGCGATGCTGTTGTTTTTTTTTTTTTCTTTCCGGGTTTGCAGTTTGTCTTTATATTGAACAATACAACTTAAGCAATAAGAAGACTGGCTAAATAGGGAACAATATTGCGATTTTGGCAACATGTTTTTTTTTTTCATTCTCAATTTTGTGCTAAAAATGGGAACCTGTTAATTATTTTGACCCAATGGTGCATTAGAAATCCCAGAGCAGGACTACACAGTCAGCTAAGTTTACAGCCACTAATAGTTTTTGAACTTTTTTAACAAGGAACCAAAGGGATTATAAATAAATGCATGAATATGAGTACAGTTTTAATACAGTGAAAACTTTAAATCCAAAGTGAAGTCAGAGAGGGAGAAAAAACACAAGTCACAGAGAAAATTGAACAAAAATGATGGGGATTATTCAAATGGAGTCATGCAAGGCAGGAAAAGGACATCATTTCAGAGGGAATAACTTACGGAATAAAAAAAATTCCTGCATAAGAACAGGAAACAACCAAAAACTGAATAAAAAAGAATTAAAGAAAGAAATCAGGTGTGTGTGCAAGAGTTTCACAGTGTCACCTAACCCACTGATACATCTCTTACTTCATGCATGTGTTGGACTTCAAGATTTCCTCGTCTCCATATGAAGGGTTCATTCGATTTTCAATATTTTTTTGTGAATACTGGTCAAATCTCACTGGTTTTCCAATCTAAGAAAGATCGTTCCCCCAGTTTTAGCTAGAAGGAGGATTTAATATTCATTTTCTGACACGTGATACTGCACTCAGTCACAAAGCAAATTTCTTTTTCTCCTCATCCAGCATTACAGTCTAGATGATAGACAAGCATTGTAATTGTATAAACAGTCTTTGTTTGCACTTCTCTTGTATCCTGAAATGAATTGTCAGCAAATGAAAGGCAGTATATTTTTTTTATCACACCTTTCTTTTACATCTTTGTTCAATTCAAACAACTTTATTTGTCCCTGGAGGGCAATTCAAAGGCACACAGAGCAGTAATTTAACAGATTAACAACAGTGCAAGAAGAATAAATATACAGTGTGTAAAATAGAAATACATAAAACAAAGTGTCCATTTTGAATACAAAAACTTAAAGCTCAAACTTAACCTACGAATAAAAAATGTGTTTTTTTTGTTAAAGTAGACATGAGTGGGCAGTGATTGGAATAACAGATGTAAATAGATGTAACAGGTGGAAGCAGATATCAAGCAGAATAAGAGAGAAATGTTAAAGAAATTTTGAGTGTTATTATTCCTTTGAGTTAGTACACACTGCAGATCAAGGCATGATTTTCACTGAAAAAATAAAAACCATTAAGCAACATTGTGACTTAACTGTGTTAGTTTGACGGCTGAGCTACCAGAAGGAAAGCTCTATTGTCTTTCTAAGTATTCACAGTCATCTTCTATGAGCCAGTGATCATCTCCATGATCCTGGAGGGATTAGAGGAAGTGTTTTCACTTACAAGGTTCAGTCTTTTGTTTTGTTGGTTTTTGAAACATGTATGATTGAGTGAGTGAATTTTGAGCTAAGGAAATGTTAACTTGTTAAACTGTGGGAAACAGTTCAGCCTGACATATTGGCCTCTGATGTACAACGTTTCCTGAATATCAAAACTCATTTTTTGTAAACTGTCCTGTGTCACAGACTGAAGTATCAGAGTAATGTTTGTTTGTCTTCTCCTCTCTTTGCCTCTCTTTGTATTGTCATTAGCGTCTCCATCTGAAATACATGCCAGCCCAAACGCAAATGCCACCCTTCCCTGCAATGTGACATTTCCACCTTCTGCGTCCAAAATAGACAAATCTCTCATCAAAGCTGGTTGGACTAGAAATGACACTGATGTTGCTTCATTTACTGGAGCGGGGATGCAGATCAAAGTGGGTTTCAGCTGGGAAACCGATGAATTTGTCAATGGTGATTTTTCGCTGACCATTCTCAGAGCCAGTCTGGACCTGCAGGGGTCGTACGAATGCACCGTCAGCTACAATTCCACACTGCTGCACTCCAGTAACACTGCATTTGGTGTACTAGGTATGTCCGTCAGATAAGATGATTTGATTTAGGCTCAAAGTGCACATACATGCTAAATTCCTTGTCTTGTCTTTTTCTTTTCTTTTTTTTTTTCAACCCTCTTTTTAGCCTCCCCTACTTTGTTTGTCCCCCAGCAGTGGGTGGTGTTAGAAACAGAGAGCCAGCTTCAGTGCCATGCAGATAGTTTCTACCCTCCTCCTGTCTCTTTCTCCTGGACTAGAGATGGACAAGTCATACAATCTCCTGTCAGTGTTGACGGTGAACAAACTCCAGATGGGTACTACACGGCGGTGGGAAACATGACCTTCTTTCCCTCCATCGGGGACCAAAATGCAACATTTGGGTGCATGGTGTCACATGGTGGCACAAATCAAGAGCTGGATTTCCATCTCAACATTACTTGTAAGTGACAAAAACACATAACACCACAGTTAAAACCTCATCATATTTCTTCATCTGGGTGAAACTGGAAGAGCTTGTTCCATCATCCATTCCAGCACAGCTGAAGAAAATGTTTTTGTTTTAGTCTGTATTTAGGCCTGTTACATAACCAACGCTTATGTGTTTTTTTTTTCCCCTCTTCAGACCTAGCTACTGTTGGGCTGTCTGTTGTGCCATCCAAATCCGACAACATTCCTCTCACTCTGTATTGTGACGTGGAGAGTTTCTACCCTGATGAAATCACCGTGTCCTGGCTTCAGAATGGGACAGTCCTTCAAGAGCCCCCAAACACCGACCAAAACCCCGATGGGACCTTCAGAACCAGGCGTTATTATACCTTGAGTGAGGAGCAGAGGGAACAGGGTGGAAAGGTGGAGTGTGCAGTCGACCAACCAGGGGTAGTTCACCCAGTCAGAGGCTCAGTGTACTTAGAGAAATTTGAGCCCAGAGGTGAGTCATAAAACAGCTGTGGACTTTCAAAACGATCTTGAAAAATGATCTTAAATATAAATAACTGGTAGTAATCCACTCTCTAATCCAGTGGCAAAACAGGTTACTTTTACATGTTGTTTCTCGGCTTCCTGATGAGGTCAGATAGGGCTCGATTTGTTTGTAGCTGAGAAATCCTGATGACTAAGCTGGCCTATAAAGTTCAGCAGAGAAAAACAAAGAGATATGTGGGTTTTTAAACAAGCAATAAGGAGCAATAAGAAAGGACAGAAGAGCAGAAGAAAGCTAAACAGCAGAATGATCGAGCATGGGCTAAAGGCTAAAACGGGTTAGGCCGTGATAATCATTCTAGCACACATGCAGCAGTTATACAGCAGTGGTCCGTTCAAACCCTGTTCTGTATAAACTATCATCAGTGTGGCTTCGCCTTTTACTGTTGAACAGTTTTGAGTCAAAACAAAACAGATTACAGGAGCTGCCATTGTGCAGCCAGAGTCTGGGCAGTAGAGAATCTGAGTGGAACTGGGTAACAAAAAAAGCAAAAAAAAAAATTTTTATTTTAAATATTATTATTAAATTTTTTTTTTTTCAAAGGTCTCTTCTCTTTTTGGCTCTCTTTCCCTAAGTTCCTTATGTCCCCAATAAAACCTACACACAAACAGCTGCTGCTTTTAACCTAGTCACCAGGAGGAGCAGTTATTAAAGAAACCTCACTTAGAGTTGACTTTCATGGCATCTGTTGACTGTACAGTCTATGGTTCAAACCTGCGAGTCTATCAATCAAATAAAGAGTGAGGTTACTTTTGCTCTGCTTGGTAGACGAGCACTCATGGATTGACTAATATTACAAGTTACTGACATGTCTTAGAGCACTAGGCTGAGATTAGCGTTAAATATGGACAGTTCCAAAGCAACAGCACAAACTGAGTTTACAAAGTTTGCTTGTTGTCACGTTTCAAACAAAACACCACATAACTATGAAATACATTACATTCTTTTACTTTTTGTCCCTATAAATGCTCATGGGAAATGAAGTCTTGATCCTGGACAAACAACAGCTTTTTCTGATAGTCCTCACAGCCCCTTTAAGATACATATTTTGAAACTTTTTCAGTAGTATAATTCAAAACATCACGCCCATTTGTTACGTTCACTCTTTCCATTATCTAATTTTTTTCCAAGTATTTTTCACATGTTAAGCACCTGTTATTGACATCAGATGTTACTCTTTGTAAAAATCCAATAACTGCAAAAGAAACTGTATTGTTTTGTTTGAACACTTTCAGTTTGTGTCTCTGTTCCCTTTCAGAAGAGGCACCAGTTTTGACTAAATCTGCCAAAGCATCGGTGGCTATGATGTGTATTTCCATTGTACTGGTGTTCCTTCTTTGCTTTGGATTTTCTTGGAGGAGGAGAGATGGTGAGTCACAAAAGCCCTTGCAGTCAGAGCATTAATGTAAAAAAAAAAAAAAAAACCAAAAGGAAGGATAGTTTCCATTAAAGGTTGTTTAATAAGGGCCCAGAGAGGTTGAACTTATTGGAATAAAACACTGAATTGGAAACCAGGAATACTTCATTCTCAAGGGTTGCAGGAAATTTGCTTGAAAACTTGATCTGATCTCATGACATGTAAATTGTAAACCCTGTCATTTTTCTAAAGTATCTTTAATGTCAACCCCCACAAAGAATCCTTCTCCTCCCACTTTTAACTTTATCTTCATGTATTTACCTCCCACTCAGAGAAACAGAAATCTCTAAATGTGTCTGGGATAATCCTCCCTCCGCGTGTGACAGTGGGTCAAAAGGGCAGGATTTCAGTCAGCATTGAGGGCAGGAGGGTTGACCGGGTCCAAGCTGCATGGTTTCTAAATGACACCCCTATCTCAGACACTTCACTCACAGGTAAGACTGCTAATACACATCCTGTAAAAACTGTTCATCATTAAAATATCTACCCTGACACAATGAGGTCTAGTATAAATTCTAGATGTGTCTAAATAATTACGCGGAACTTAGTTTGGAAAATTACAGAATAGTTCATTGTTACACAATAGTTAATAAGATTGTTCACCCAGCCTTGAAAATATTTTACTTGTGAGTCACTTTCAACATGTAATTAACGTCTTATGTTAAAAGCTCACTGTGTAAACTCAAGGCTCTTTTGTTTTAACACTTCCTGGTAAATGACGCAAGGTTGCACAAGACTGCAGCTTAGGAGAAAGTGACAAAATTGTTTCCCCAAAAATTAAGAAAAACCTACTTTATATCGAAGGGAATCAGATAGAGGGAATAGGAGATCAATTGTGTTTAAATTGTTGTCAGTTAAATGTAGCTTACATTGCAACTGATTATGAAACCATGTTTTCTTTTTTTTTACCCTTAATTCTGCTAACAATTTACAATCTTATACCCTCAGCAACCTCTAAATCTAACTTTAACTGCCTCTATAACCCCCTAACCACCATACACCTGCCCTATGGTCTAACTCTCACCTCCCCAGTGTCAGAGAAAGGTCGCCTGCTGCCCTCCAGAGAGGAGATGGGCTACTACAAGCTTCACTCACAGGGTCCACTTCACTCGTCCGCAAGTGGAATTCAACAGATAATTTCCTCACTTACCTTCATACCCCAGATCTCACTCCACAAGGGGGCAGTATTCAAGTGTCAAGTGTCCTATGCGGGGAAGGAGAAGATTGTAGCAGAGAGGGTGTCAGAGAAGTTCACAATTCTGTGTAAGAATTATTTTTCTCTTAGATCATGTGCGGTTTTTACTTGCTATTTGAGTTTAAGTCATTTATGTGATGAAATTTCTGTCTTTTAGCTGCTCCAGAAGTATCAGAAATCCAGTTAGCCGAGACTCCCAATGATCCTGGTGAGGTTTATTCTCATTTCTCAGTTCAAATTCAATAGTTTCAAGTTTTATGATGAAAAGTAAACAGTTTTAAATAACAAACATTTATCAGAACACAAACTCACATCCATACATCCATTCACACTAAGTGGACCTGCACCAAAATGACATTAATACACATGTATATCAATATACAATATACACACATAAATACGGATACATGCACTTACATGCATATACAACCTAATAACTTGTGCATACATATATTCCTAATAATACAAAAATATGGGCATATAACAGTACTGATTTAAATGTTGTGTCCTTTTTTCCAGATACCACAACATTCATATAGGGTTTCCATAACTGTATAAATTCCTCAAATTTTCATGTAAATTCTTTTTATTTATTTATTTTTTGCATTTCATGTCTAATAGATGTAATTAGTATGACAGTCCGGGCGGCACATTTCCACCCAGATGTCATCACCTTCCGCTGGTTCTGTGAGGGCAGCGAGCTCAGTCCTGTGGCTTCTCAGGCTTTATCCTCCCCTCGACCCAACTCTGAAGGCTTCTTCTCAGCTTCCAGCCAGTGCAAACTACCCAGGAGTGAGCTGGAAAGAGGAGGCACTAAAGTGTGGGTCAGTGTCCATCATGTTGCTCTGAGGCAGCCTGTCACTCGTGAGACAAGAGGTAAAAGAAAATCAAATGACAAGACAGAATGAAATATGAAATGGATTTAGAATTATACATTTAAACACCCAAGATCTTCATCATCCTTTTCAATCCACACAGGTTTTATCAGGAGTCCATGTGTGTCTGAAGTAGTTCGCTCCCTCTCTACATGCGAACAGCCTTTTGTGCTTGGATGTGAAATCACAGACTTCTATCCTCCAAATATCTCCGTCACCTGGCTGAAGCTCAGAGAGGGAGAGCAGGACGACAGAGAGGATGAGGTCATAGAGGGAGGGGAGGTGTGGGGCCCCTTGCAGACTCAGTCAAGACTCTACAGAGTCACTGCTACGCTACAGAGGAGGTCACCAAACAAGGAGAAGGAGAAAGGAGGAGGGATTATTTGTAGAGTGGAGCACTGTTCACTGACTAAGCCAATAGAAAGATACTGGAGAAATGTTGACATTGGTATGAATCATTATATGATCTCAAAACATTTGATTCTTCCTTGTACTTTGTACTTCTTATATACTTTCTCCTCTTATTCCTTCAGTTGCTCCCTCCATCCCTCCGTCCATCTCCGTGTGTTGGAGCAGTGAAGGGGTTGGTGTGTTCTCTCTTCTCCTGAAAGGTGGTCACCCTAAAGTCAAACTGGTCTGGGCAGCAGGAGGGGCCACTCTTTCTCCGCTAGTTTCCAACGAGACAGAGGAGATAGGAGACGACGGACAGAGGGAGCTGAAGAGTTTGTGTGCTCTGGAGAGAGCTACAAGCCTGATGAGTCCCACCAGCAAACAGCCAGAGAGACAGAAGAATGGACGTGCAATAAGTACTTGTTCTTTTTTTCCCTATACAACTTAAAACAGCAAAACTTTTCCTACAGCATGATCTTCTTGTGTTTCAGACAGTTCCAAAAGAAATTGAGACACAGCGTAAAATACAATGATTTGAAAACCTAATAATCAATATTCTGTCTAGGGAGAAGGGATGGAAAATATTAGATTTTTGGCCGATATCTGATATACTGCTATTTTACAACTTATTTAGTTAACTTATTTAGCAGAAATTTCTAACTATCTTTGTTATTTAGTCTGTGTGTGCTGGTGTTGTCATCACTTTTGTATTTTCACTGGTGTCCCTTCACAGAAACAAAAGCCGCAGTCACGGACCCTGATACTGAAGGTATAGAGTACATCGATGAAAAAGAGGATGGAGAGAATAACAACATTGACAGAGATGAGGAGACAAAGTCCGAACTGGACGAGGACAGTGACAAAGACATGGATGAAGATCCTGGAGCCCTGCACATCAACAGAGTCAACTTGAGGAAGGGATCCAGAGAGAGTGAGAGAGCACGTTTGAGAGTGTGTGTCGAGATCACACACCCTGCACTCAAACTTCCTGTTTATCGAACCTGGACTGGTAAGAAAAACAAGAATTCTCTCCAGATGTTTCATATCATCAGCTCATTGAATTTAAAAAACACTATACACTGAGGCCACTATATAGTTTGAGAGAGCATTAATTCTATTGCTTTAGGGAAAATTTGGCAAAAGGGCATCTGGCAATTCATTGCAATCAAATAAGATAAAATATGTTTAAGTCTCTGTGTACTCAGGTACTCAACCAAAGAGAAAACTTTTATACTGACACTGACTTTTACCTGCATTTGTTCAGTTTCATGCAAACTTTAAAATGTATGAGTTTCACTTTTTAAATCCAACTCCTGATGTAAATGAACATTTATCACTGAATGCATACAACATCCCACTTTCTGGGGATACAATAACATGTCCAAAATGATCTATTTACATTTTTGGTTTTCTTTTTTAGAGCCTAATGAAGAAAATTCATCCTCTGCATGAAGACCATGATGTGTGCAAATGTGCATTTCACGTACTCCATTCATTTTATCTAATACACTGTACGTTGCTTTTTTACTTATTTTGCTGTAGTCATATCTAACTGCCTTTACAAAGATCAAAAGGTGTGGTTTTAGGACAAATATTTTTTTATCTTTATTTATTGCTTTTTATTCTTAATCAATTCATTTTATTCACTGCTATATGATTTTTGCAAATATGCATATTTTTGTATGAACAATTCAAATGATAATAGAGTCAAAAGGATTATTTTCTGAATCTGCATTGTAAGTAAAACCTAGATCAATTTGTGGATAGAAGTTTCTATTGTTGCTGTACTTTGTCAATGTTTTTGTGTCTGTTGCTAGTCAACCTCAGAGATAACTTCCTATTTCAAAATCAACTTCTGTTTTTTTTGCACATCAACCACCGAAATGTCACTAAACTTGTGAGGAGAGGAGGTGTTGTGTGGTTGAGCTAGTTTAGAGCCAAGTTTAGAACTGCTGCCCCACAGTTTAGACAATAGATGTTTGAACAACAGCAGCACAGTGTCAAAAAACTAAAACATACAATATATAAGCCTTCTTATTTATACTTTTTGAATTTAGATTTTTTATTGTATTTAACATTACAGCAACTATCAAACATCTTGCATGCATCTTACTTTTTCATGATAATGTTACATCCATACTAAGTACACTTTGTAAAGGCTGTGACCAATAAAGATCATAGTTACAAAGCAGTCACAAATATCTTTTTATTTTGTGAAACTGTAGAGGGTAATAAAGATGAAAAGTGATCCATTGATCAAACACCGAACTGCCATGCTTCACTTATGCTGCATGGAGGAAAAAATATTAGCCCACTTGAATGAAGTAAACAGAATTATTTCTATTTTGCTTTGTGTTCTTTTTTTCTCGGCTTAGCCTACATAAACCACAATGCATCTTACTCAGAGTAATTATAGATGGTCACACTGCTTTGTGCTGCTAACCTCAAGAAGCCTTGAAGAGTTTGCAAATTGAGGTTTACCAAACTACTTCTTTCCTCGGATTTTAAATGCAGAACTTATAGTTTGTTACTAGTAACATGGCTGTTTTGCAAGCCTCCTTAGAGTATACATATTTTGATGCAGGGTACTCCAAGCTTTTGAAAATAAATGTAAAATTGGATGAGTTTGATTCGGCAATTCCTTGCCGGACTTGAAATGAAACAGCCTCATAATAAGAAACTATACAAAGTTGGCTTGCTCATATTGTCATAAGTAAATCAGTGGGGCCTATGTCTCCAATATATATGATATTGTGGAGGAATAAATGAATAGTGCAGTGATTCCCAACCTGTGGGCTGTGGCCCCCTGGTGGGCTGCGGAGGAATTTCAAGTGGGCTGCCAAATTATTTCTAGAATAGTTTGATAATTGCTGGGGGGTGCATTCATAAAAAGAAAAGGATAATAATAGGGAGAATAATAAGGAGAATAATAGGATATTATTCTGATTACTAATAGTTTTCAAACAAAGCTTTGTTCAACAGAATATTGACAATGTTCAAATATCCATGTGTTCTGAAAAGGCAATATATATGGCTCATATTATTCAAGTCGCAGGGAGACCACAAAAATCTTCGAGACTTGAAAGTGGGCCCTGAATTGGAAAAGGTTGGGAACCACTGGAGTAGTGTATCTAGTTCTGTCTTGACTTATTTACCATCATTAGACCTAATATGCCTGTGCACATCTTTAAAAGCTACATCATAGAATGGGATCTTTCAGGCTTGATTCTATAATCAATAAAAGTCAATAAAAGCCTCCTGAATACAACAAGAAAATGCATTTCTAACCTCACACATTGAGGAACAAAAAAAAAAACAGATATGCTTCAATATGCAACACAGCACAAACAGTTGGTCACAGCTAAATACAAGTCAAACAGCAAGTTAAGATTTTAATGTCTTCTTAATATGGACCAAGGAAAAGTGAATGTGAATTTTCTTTATATACTGCTCAAACATGTTTCTTTCATGATGGTCTTCAAAGTTTCTCTGAACAGACTTTTGTCACCATTACTAAAAACCCTCTACATCAGCTTTAAGGTCAAAGGCAGTCTAATTAAAAAAACAGGTCTGTATAGTCAACTCAAAACTCAGAGGCTTTCACACATATTGTGTGGCCAGAAAAAAAATAAAACTGTGCTCACCTACATCCGCGTGTGTGCAGCACGTAGGCTCGTTATGATGCACAAGTGTCTCAGCTGTGTTAATCAGCTTCTTCCTCATCATAGTTCACCGGACATTAGTGTGAATGAGGAACTCAGCTGTGACTGACAAATAACAGGGGATACGCACTCGTCGTGTTCGGCTACTTGGAGTTTTCAAGTTTCAAGTTTCTTTAAGTGCAATGCAATAAAACCGAGGAACTGGTTTTATAAAGACGACATTCGCGTTTAAATCCAGAGAAAATCGACTCATTGGAGACAAGAAGGAAGATGGACGCGGACAGTCCTCTTATCAGCCGGGTGGAGAGAACTTTCTGGACAGTTTGGGTGAGCGTCATTCATCAATATCATTAGATAATAACCTAAACAAGTAAATAAAGGTATACAAGGAGCAGCAGACGCACTGTTTTCATTTAATGTGGGATATAACAGGATATAAATTTAGTTCCTTTCGTATTGATCCATCACCAAGTCAATTTTGGGTGAGTTTTGCAACTTTCATCACTGACAAGGTTAGTTTTTACATTGAGAAAAAAAGAGTCAAACTATATCTGTAAATGAATGATAGAAAATACCTAATTTTTCAACCAGAAAATAATCCTGTGCTTTAATTTTTTTTGTGCTTTGTAGTAAAACAGTTTATTTCAGTGTTCATGAATATCAACAATTATTATTATTATTATTATTATTGTTATTATTATTTAAGAGACCACTGCAAAGTGTTTCAGTTTCTTTGATTTTGCTGTTTATAGGTATTTGTTTGAGTGAAATAAACATTTTTATTTTATTATAAAAACTACTGACATTACCTCCAAATTCCAAATATTGTCAGTTAGAGCACTTATTTGCAGAAAGTGAAAAATGGTCACATCACACACAAAAAATAAAAAATAAAAAAAATAAAAAAATCCCACTGTTTTCAGACTTGAAATAGTGCCAAAATAAGTTCATATTCAACTTTAAACAACATATTATTATTTTTTTAACTCAAGAAGTATCCAGAGACCAATATTTGGTAGAATAACCCTGATTTGCAATAATATCTCTCATGTGTCTTGGCATGTTTTCCACCAGCTTTACAGAGGAGAGTGATGACCTCAGCAATGGTTTTTATATATTTCCAAGTTGAATAAGATTTGGTTCAGGTGATCACCTCATCAGTACCTTATTAGGTAGAAACAGGTGTGCTTGTGTTGGAATTCAACAGACACTGCTATGGAATGACTGTCATATATGTAGAGATGCTGATTTCTGAAAATTTGCAGTGGTCTCTTAATTTTTCTAGAGCTGTATAGACCAATACTGAAACTATCATTGTTGTAGATATATTTCAGATCGATCCACCCACCACCATCTTGCACCAACCCCACCGTCAAATTGAAATTGACTAAGTAAAGACAGTAGGTCAGTGCTGCTATCACGGCTTTAAATATAGTACATAAATATGTGTGGGCAATCAAATATCACACCTCTCTGATGTTTTTTGCAGGAAGTAACCCACATCCACTGAACTTTTTGACAAGTTAGGCTACTTAGTTCCTAGGGAAAACTCACATTCACCTGTTTTTCTAATATCTATGACTTCAATTTCAAGCATATGGGGTTAAAAAATGTGTTTATTGGTGAAAAACAAGAATTTAGTCATGGTATTCTCTAATGTATTGATATCTAAATTTGCTTGTAGAAAAATTGCACATTTTGGCTACATTTTTACTTGAGCTACACTGCAAAAATGGAAAATTAAGCAAGTTTTCATGTCTTATTTTTAGTAAAAATTGTCTTTTTAGTCTTGATATGAGAAGCATTTGCTTGTCAAGTTTCTTGGAATAATTTCTCAATACAAGAAACTTTTTTTTCTATCCTCACTGGCTTTTTTTTTCCATGTTGCAGACCATTCAGACACCACTGTGACTTTAAATAAGTTCAAGCAACATTTTGCTAGACTGGTCATGTGACTCACATTCAGTTTTTGGCAGTGTGGTGTAAACTGGCCTTAGGAGCCTGACCCATCCTTTTGGACTTGATCTTTGGTGGTAGTCTAATAGTCTAGTAATTTCCATTTTCTACCTTTCCAAGAAACTAGTGGAATTTTGTTTTCTAGCATAAATTCACAGCTCTTGGATATCATGTCACATTATGAAAAATATTAAAGGTACAATCACTCTCATTCTTTTAGTGTGTATCCCAAGCAATGAGAAATGAAGCAGATAAAAAGTGCCAGAAAATGCATTACATCACAACTCACCACAGTTTAAGAATGATTTAGCATTGTTAAAATCAGTGACCTTTTAAGCTCAGAGTTTTCACAGTGAGGAGAAAGATTGAAAGATCAATAGATATAGATCTGTTTAATCTCCACTAGACACTGCAGGAGTTGACTGAAATGTTTGAAGCTAGGGTCTGCAGGATTAAAAAGTAAAATGTCAACTTTCATGGGAATACTCCTGCTCAATCCTGCTGCCTGTCTCCCATGTAGAAATATGATCCTGCAGGTGCTCACTGGGCTGGTGAGTGTGTTCACGTAGCTATTAGATATGGTTGAGGGCAGTGGGCTGCTGGGAGGAGGAGCCCAGTTTGGATGCTGTGTTTACTAATTGTGACAAAAATTCCTCCAGACCCTACCTTTGACTTGTAACAAATGTTTCATGTTGTGTATTTCTTGTCTATATACCTATCTATCTAAATGTTGGTGGCATCTTTTCATCTCTTTCTCAGAACTATATTAGTGAAGCCGTTAACAGATTGCTCAGACCAGAGCCGGAAAACAGTGCGAGCAACAACCCCAACTCTCTCCAGGAGTCTCCATTTGCAGAGCTTGTAGAGCGTCATCATGAGGATGAAGTTAGTGATGGGGAAATTCAACAGGAACAAACTCTTGCAACGGCCTCTCCCCTCGGCTTATCTCGCTCATCTGTGGCTTGGGATCTTTGCACCTCAGAGGAAGATCCAGCGCCTGACACAAAATGCATGCAGAATACAGAAAAAGACCCTGAAACAGATGAAGACACAAGAAAAGAGGAGTTCATCAGACCCAGGACTGATGAATCACAGCTTCTTGTTGCTCAGCATATCGAAGCAGAAAAAGACAGTGAGGTGAATGAGGAATTGCACGCTCACAAACAAGCTCAGACCCTGGATTATGACAAGAACAATGAATCAGTGATCACCAGTGCCAGTGCTGTAGAGGAGACAGAGAGAATACAGACACCAGGTTTCCCAATCAGGGCCCAGGACCAGGAGGAAGAACTTAATGTTGAGAAAGATGACATTGAGAATGAACTGTGCACAATTTCAGATCTACGTCCAAAAGAGGAAGTTACCGTGCATGAGGAGGAGGCAGTTAGGCAGAGGAAATTTGCAGAAGTAGAAATCCCTTCAAATGAATCACTGTTGCCATCTGGAAATAAAAATAAGTCTAATGAGGACACTCTAAAGGATGACAATACAGATTTTATAGATGGAGAATCACAAATGGCCTCAACCACAAGTGTTACTGTGTCTGATGATGAACTCACAGTTGATAAGCTGGAGTTTGCAATTGCTCCTAGAAGCAGCAATGATAGATCTGATATTGTGGATGAAAACGTGGGTGGCCTAAAAGAAACGGAAGCACAGAAAGTTTCGATTAAGGACGAAGAAGTGAACAAAGCTGAAGTGCCAGAGCTCAAAGATCAGTTTCAGACAGTTACAGGGGACAACAAAGAGGAAGTGGACTCTACCACACCACTGTGGTGCATCAGTGAGGTGTTGCCTACTGCTGAAACTAAGATGCACATAGAGAAAAACCCAACGGATGTGGTCGAGGATATTAATGTGCACATTGAGATAACAGAGATGAGTGATGGTGAAATCGAGACATATGATGAAAAAACTGCTGTGATATCATCCAGCATTCTAGCAGATGAAAATGTATTTGACGAAACACAGGTGCAAGAAGACAACAAAGAAAGTAATGTGGAAAGAGTCGCCTCTGTGACAGGAGAACTGGAAGGAGTTTCTGGAGTTCATGAGGACATCAATGAACCAGAGCCGGATGAAAATACAAAACAGAGTCTCCCAGAAGTTGGAGATTCTGTGGAAGTCAGGAGTACTCCATCACCAAAAGAGCTGGAGAGACTTCAAAACAGTGGTGGCCACCCTGAAGCTGATTATTTAGCTGTGAAGGAGCAGACTGAAAATGAACAAGACAGCACAGAAGAAAGTGAGGGCTACCAGAATTTGGTTGAAAGTGAACTTCAAGAAGAAACACAGACACAGAACTTTGAAAAATTATTCCAAGAAACAGGACTTATGTCTGTGGAAGAGAACGAAAAAAAAGATTTTGAGTCAGATTTTAGCTTAACAAGTGAAAAAGGTCTGCAAGATACAGAGGAAGATATTTTAGTTGAAATTGATGAAGAATTGTGTGATTTCAAGAAAGCTAATGATCCACAGGAGGAGTTCACAAAGACAGAACATCTGGATACAGAGGAAACTGTCAGACTTGTTGAAAGTGGAGAGCAGACGGTAAAGACAAGCCTTCAGGATCCAGTAGATGAAATATGCTCAGGGCAAGACATTAACAAGACACTTAGTCTAATGGAGAACATGACCGCCACAGGATTCCTGGAACAGTCTGAAGTAACAGAGCTTCAATTACTGTCTGAGGCAGAAAAGCAATGTGCAGAAACAGATCTGGAAAAAGCAAGTGATGAGGTTGTGGACAGTGTAGCTGATGTTGTATTGGAGCCTGAGCTTGAAACAGAGTTTTCAAATGAGGAACAAACCAAGAGCGGTGAAGAGCAGCTTTTGGAGTCAAACTCAGGGGAGACTGAATCAGTAAGTGACACAGAAATCTCTCTATCAACAGCAGAATCTGGATTTTCAGACCAGTCGCTCAGTGATTGGGGCACACAGAACAGTGAGTCTCATTCACTGAAATCAGTCGGCGCAATACAAGACATGACAGAATCAGTAAGTATCCCAAAATCATCCCCCCAACATTATGAATGTGAATGTCAGGATATATTGGTGACAGTGACAGATGATGCAGATGATGAACCTGCGTCAGGATTTTGCTTTGATTCAGCCTTAGTTGAAAATCTAAATCAGGAAACTGAAGCGGAAAAAGACAACACATATGAAGACTCTGGATCACAGGAGGAGATTAATGCTGGGGAAGAAGGTCTGTTTGGAGAAATAGGCATAAAAAACACTGAAGAAGCAGAAGTAACGTCACCAACAAAAGCGAGCACTTTATTTGAAATTGATGCAGCAGCTCCTCTGATAACTTTGTCAGACTCTCAAGATGAAAGTAAAGACACTGAATCAGCTTGTACAAGAAATTCCTCTGGTACTTGGTCAGAAGACGTGATTCTGTCAACTGAATCTAGTTTACAAGACAGCGCTTCAGTGGAATCTGAAGAGGGCTCACTGCCATCAGTGGACATACTGAAGCACGAGTGTTTGAAAGACATTCATGACGTTCAAAATGAGGCGGAGGAGCAGGACCAGTGGACGACAGAGTGTGAAGACCAGAGTGAGGTATTATGTCCACTTGAATATAACTGATAATATGTTTAGGCCAGTAGTTCTCAACCTTGGGGTCGTGACCCCATTCAGGGTCGTTTGGAATCCAAATGGGGTCTACAAATAAAAATACTTTCTTCAGTAATTATTACCCTTTTTAAAATTAGAACTCAACACACTGAACAACTTCATTCTATATGTTTTCGTACATAGCTGGCATTATAAGGTATTTTAGTATTTTTATCATTTTATCATTAAGCATTTTAGTATAGTATTAAGTATTTTATTATTTGTAATATTTTAGCATCCAAGCAATTTAACTATTTTCTTTTCCCAGATTCAGTGTTTTAGCATTTTTAGCAGCAATCTACATTACAACACTGGACTCTGGACTTTTTGTTACTTATCTTTGTC
The DNA here is from genome assembly GCA_008086565.1 of Thalassoma bifasciatum. Classification (NCBI taxonomy): domain Eukaryota; kingdom Metazoa; phylum Chordata; class Actinopteri; order Labriformes; family Labridae; genus Thalassoma; species Thalassoma bifasciatum. Next base: position 45,006 of record RPOG01001339.1, on the reverse strand, counting down.
TACGGTTCTTTTCATTGTTAACTGCTCCATGTGCCTTAATTGTCTCGTGGAGATATATACAATTTTTTGAATTTGAAAGTTCACTTAGAATCAAGTCTTTATCCTGATCAGAAAAAATAAAATTGTCACTTTGTGCACTAATTCTGGATACTCTGTATTTACAAGGCTGTATAAAAAAAACATACAAGAAAACTACTTTTAGAAAAAGAAAATGTCTCGGGGGTCCCCTGAAATTTGTGATGTTAAAATGGGGTCCCTGCCCAAAAAGATTGGGAACCACTGGTTTAGGCCATAAAGTATTTTAGATTGTTTTATAAGCTACAGAGAACTTTTGAACTTAACATTTTGTCTTTTGTAGGTTGATGCCTCTGCTCTAGACTTCACAGCCCAAAGGTCAAGAATCGCTGTCAAAAACCCTCAAGTCAGGCCCCCCAAAGACCCCCGCTCCCTGATACTCATGCCCTCATTGGATCCAACACCTGATCCCCATCTGCCAGCTAAAGTTCCTGTAGGAGGCATAAACATAGGAATAAAACTACCTGGTAAGTCACTCAGCACAAGCATCCTTATTTGTTGTTTTTTTTGTAAATCTCTAAGAAATATCACACTCTTGCTTGTAGGGATCGGTGCTGGTTTTCCTGTTCTGAAAAAGACTCAAAGAGTGAAGGATGAAACCAGGCCAGAGGGGAACCCACAGGTGCTTTTAATGATCTTGAACCTCTATCCCTCACCAATGTGAAGGTACATGTGATAAAGACGTAGATTCAATTATTGAAGTATCCTTATATAAACAGGAGTCTGAGGCAAAGTCGGAGACAAGTGATGCTTCGAAGCAAGAAGAGATGCAACACAAACCCAAATGGATGCCACCAAAACATCCAGGGTAAACTGTTTAAATGTTGACTTCATTATGTTTTGTATAATGTATGACTTTGCCTTCAGAAATGTTTTAATTATTCTTGGATTTGTATTCCACCAGATTTGGGAACCCACTGATGTCTGAGCTGAAGACCAGACTAAATAAAACACCCAAAGACTGAGAAGAAAGAAAATTGTAATGTATGTTGTTTATATTTAAATGTAATATTTTACTTTCTGTATTTTGGAATGCTTTGAAAATATTGTACATTGACAAAGTGTTCTTCATTTTATTATTGTTCTGGATGTATAAAATTGTTAATAAAGTGCAAATGCAAAACAAATAGTGCTTTCCTTAATGCAAAGTGTTGAACATATTGAAAGCATTTTCAAAGCATTGATATATTTTTACTTTAGGTCTTGGCAAAAGGACACAAAACACAGGACACCATGACAGAGAAAGCAGTTTCAATGCTTTCATACAGAGCCCAAAACATGACTGAAAAATGAGTTGAAGCTGTTATTTCAGCATGTTACGATTAATGACTAAAACTGCCAGAATAGATTAAGAACAAAGTGCTTTTGCTCCACCAAAAGAGTACAATTATCTACACATTCCACACTTATTGATGAACACTATACTTTCTATATACTCAAATAACTATATTTTAGAAGAATTACTAGATGTGTTTTCCTGGTTTTTTTCCCTTTTCCTATTTCTCAAAATATTCCAACAATGTGTATGAGAACAACTGTGACGTATTCATTTCCCTCCATGATAAATAAAACATTTGTGATAATGTTTTTGGAGGTAAATACCAACAGTTATGGATGCATTTCACTATATGTGAATTTGTATTTTGGTATCACTACTAATATTATTACTAAAATCTATTACTCATACAAAGGGAATCCCACATCTGCCAGTTGAAAATACAAACATGAAAACCTGGATTTTTAGAGATTTTTCCCCCTGTATTAACTGTAAATTTGAAGATTAAATGGTAGATTTAGTGATATTAAAAGTTTAAAAAATCGACTTTTGTCTTGAAATATTGAGGTTTTTTAGAGTTTTGACTTTTTATCTCAATATTTTCGTAAGAAACGGGAGGTGGCGGCGTTGTGCCACCACATTGGCGTCAACTACTAAAAAGTCCACGAAGAAGAAACCCTGCTCTGTGATTGGTCAGGATGATCCAATGCATTTGCGTTGAACCAAAGTTTGAACCAGAGCAGTTGTTGTGCCCGCATGAACTTCATCGATATTATTTGACATTTGACAGGACTTAGTGGATGAAAGTTTAGACTCAGAAGACTAAAACTGTTTTGAATTAATCACAGAGTTTTCTACCTGGCGTCTGATTGGTGAGTCTGTTTATGACCGACAAACTGTTGCTACGTGAACATTAACTTCCTTTTTTTAAGACGAGCTCTGTCTTTAAACAACACTGACGTAAATGTTTCTGTACTGTGTGTAATTTGTCTGTCATACTGATTTTTTTCTTTGCGACTCGTTCGTAACCTACCAAGAAATCTTCTGTATTTTCCTTTATATTTGCGTTTGTTGCAAATGTCGTGAACTTGTTTCTTTTAAGGCTCTAATCTAACAGCCTCTGCAGATAATAGTTATTGCTGTTATTCAGTGGAATAAAGGCATCAAAATTCAGTCTGGAACACTCTCGTCGAAGATTTGATCAATTTGTTGCCAAACAATTACAGTTATAATTTCTAGCTTTTCTTTTCACAGTACTCCCTTGATTGGGCTTGGCTTTCCATGGAGTGCATTGCAAAAATCCTTCTACATGGTTGAATACTTGCATATTAGTGGTGTGCAAAAGTGCAACATTTACTACCGGTATATCTACCCAACATCAAGTCAATATTAGACCAGTATCGCCTATCACTGATGTCAATACTAATACACATTTTTTTACATTGAATGGCAGCTTGTCAAAATTAATCAAGATTAACACACAAGCACTAACACCAATGTTTATGTTCATTAATGAAGAAAAAAACAACAACTTTTCAATCACACAATAATCATGTGCTTTAATTTCTTCTGCTTCGTTGTAAAACAGTCGATTTGAATGTTTACTTACATATTCATAGAGAGAGAGAGTTAGAGCAAAGTGAGTGAGAGGAGTGGATATTGAGAAAAAGAACTGAAATTTATCTCATCATGCAAGTACTGATCAAGAATGATACCAACGTTGGTATCAATATATTGATATTTTCGATGGATCTGCCCACAACTGCTGCATAGACGTAGTAGGAAGAGGCCTCATGACTTCTGTGTCCTGCATGAACTTCTGCAAACTTCATGTGCCCCACAGCCTTTTAGATCACTTTCATAGATGATCATTAAACTCTGTAAGTTTTGTGTTTATGATGCCGTAACCTGCAGATCCTTGACATTTCTGTGTAAAGTATGAACTGAAACGATTATTAAGGAAAGAAAAGGAAATCCCTTTTTTCATAATGCCATCTTTTATGATTTGACAATGTACATGCTAGTGTTTATGTTATGCCATATATTAATATTTCTTATCCTTATTTTGCAGGCAATGGGCCTCTGAGAAGACAAAGAAAAACAAATGTGCTAAGAGGTCTGATGGTTTTGCTATGCCATTCAAATCAAGAGACTCGCTCAGAAAAAATGCAAAAAAGTTGTCCAGCATGGCCAGCGAGACAATAGATCAAAACTCATACATGCAGGAAACTCAGGAAGTTGAAGAAGGCTGGGAGAGCATCCAACATGAAGACTCTTCCATATCCACGATACCACAGCTCAAAGTCCAGGGAGATGAAGCAGGATGTTCCTCTGCACAGCCAATGGGAGAAAATAGGCCTCTCTCTAACTCTTACACCTTTTCAACCCCAGCACCAGCAAGCTCCAAAGGTGGAGCCAAAGTGAAGTCACGACTCTCTGGACTCCCATCTGCTCTAACGCCAATTTTAAAATACCTTAATATTGGCAATAAATGTCCATCTCCTGACGTTATGAAACCTGGTAAAGAGAACGATCAACCCAACTCAGATCCCTCCAGCAGCCGTTCTTGCAAATCACTTAGTAACATGAATGCTGCTGTGCGCTTGCTGGAAGACGAATTCTTGCCAGAGGTCACTCTCCTTGATGTAACCTGTGATTCCACAATGCAGATGACCAGGAATGATTCAGCTATTCCTGACAGCGTGTCCACCACAGCTGCAACAAACCCGCCTGCTTTCCCCTCACATACCACTCAGCAGTTGAATGCCTCCAGCAGGTGTAACACAACCCAGATGCCCAATATAACAATGGATGACCCCCCTGAAAGTGCTTTTGCTCCTCTGCGTTGGCTCGATGATAGATTCTTCCCAGAAATTACTCTCCTGGAAGTGACTCAGGATTCAGAGTTATCACCAGGAACGGAAAGGTTCCCAATGAATGTTACGCAAGATATTTCACCAGTAGATGCTCCAAAAGTCAGCTTGGCTTCCTCTGAGCTTAGTGGACAGCCTGTGGCAGACCCAAACACATCAGAGAATATCCAAACTGGAGATCTATCGACTACTTTGGAGGATAAAGCCACTCATGTCAGCTCCTGTAATGAACAGTCTAATTCTGTAGGTCCACATGTGACAAAAGCTACTTTGGAATTGACTCGGGATATTTCTATGAGCAGCATTTCACATAACGGTCAGTCATCTTTGGATCCAAGTGGACTAAACATGGAGAACGTTCCCAAGGACACCCATGTTACCCATTCGATCAATGTGACTCATGATATGAACTCTTCGAGTGACACATCTACTAAGACCGAGTTCTCCACCACAGACATGCAGTGTGACACGAATTCAAAGACGATAGCTTCAGATGTTCTCACTGAACCTGTAGTCATCTCTAAAACTGAAGCATCGCATACAAGTTTTGATTCAAAGTGTTCCAGTCCAAGCCTAAAGACAGTTGGGTCTTTAAACGACTCAACTGTTGCCCAGCTTTCCAAACTGAGTTCTCCAAGCAAATTAAGCAGTCCATTGCAAACACCTCATAATGTGACCATGGATCTTACCTCATCAAATGTTAACATGACTAAGGAAGAGAGTGACGCAACTATTGCCCAGTCTACCAAACCAAGTTCTCCCAGCAAAAGTAGTCCATCGCAAACACCCCATAATGTGACCATGGATCTTGCCCAATCAGATGGTAGCACTACTAACCTAGAGAGTGATACAACTGTTGCTCAGACTACCAAGCTGAGTACTTCTGGCAGTCCATCGCAAACGGCTCATAATGTGACCATGGATCTTGCTCCTCCAAATGTTGACACTACTAATGAAGAGAGTGATGCAACTGTTGCCCAGCCTACCAATCTGAGTTCTTCAAGCAAAAGCAGTCCATCACAAACACCCCACAATGTGACCATGGATCTTGCCCCATCAGATGGTAGCGCTACGAATGAAGATAGTGATGTAACTGTTGCCCAGCCTACCAAGCTGAGTACTTCCAGCAAAAGCAGTCCATTGCAAACGGCTCATAATGTGACCATAGATCTTGCCTCATCAAATGTTAACACTACTAAAGAAGAAAGTGACGCAAACAACCTCACTGTTTCACTCTCGGGCAACACAACGAAAGACTCTCTAAAGAACTCCACTTTTGATAGAAGTTTACTTCAGAAATCCAGTGGTAGTTCAATAGTAGGGGAAGCTGCAACTGCAACCTTTTGCGTCAAAAATGCAACTTTTGAAACCAGACCTCCTTCTCAGCAGAATGGCACCATAACTTTGTCAGAAATAAGCACTGGTGACTCTCACCACAACACTGTGGATCAGACATCTTCCTCTAAGGTTTGTGATGCAACCAGTAGCCCTCAACGTGCCACTTTTAATGTCCATCCCTCTGAAGTGTCGAACCATAATGGGTCGGCATCTATTGCAGACCCCGATGCTAAGAAGGTTGACAAGCCTGAGAGCACAATGGAAGCTGATGCAGCTGTAGAGAAAGCTTCTGAAACCAGTCAGAGTACAGTAAAGGACTCCTCAGGTTTGCCCACGGACAGAGAAATGGAAGGTCTTTCTGATACATCTGTGATCCGACGCAGGGATTTGGAGAGCAGTAAAGCAAGTACATTCAGCTTGGATGACACCCTTGATTTAGCTGCAGATGCTCTGGTAACTTCTACCCCGATGCCTAACAGTAAAATGTTCAACTTCGATACTGAAAGAGAGACAGGCAAAATCTTTGGGGCAACAAAAAAACTATATGGGGACCCCTCCTGTAAACCTGGTGGTCAGGTAACGTCAGAGATTCCCTCAAACATCATCGGTGACAGAAAAACATTTCTCACCAAACCCACAATTAAATCGCTCCTGCCCTCAGCAAAGCCTGCGTCCCAGCTCCTCAAGTACAAATCATGCCCGGCACTTCCTGGCAAGTTTGAGCCACCAACATCAGGCCTTCCTATGACAAGACAAAGGATCCAGGCTGAAGCTTTGAGAAGTGCTGTTGCTAGTGATGCACCACAAATGGTATGCTTTTTGTGATAATAGTGTTTTTCTAACTACATGTGCAGCCTTTTCCATTTCAAATCTCTTCTGATAATATGAACTGACTATGATGTTTTGACAATCTTTGTTCTTTTCTGTTAAAGCCTGCAGGAACATCAAGCTCCTACAACCTGCGGACCACAACAACAGGTGGGGTAACTTGTTTTATGCATTTACAATGGACTAAGTGGAGTTTAAATTAATTCCTGAATTATCAAAAAAAAATATATGTGGCTATTAAAAGCATCAGTGCACTCTATAATGTTGACTATCTCTCAAAAGAACTACGTTTTTAGATTGTTTTATCAGTAATAAGGTCAGTATTCTTTAAGCTCTGTTTTTACTATAGTAAAGGTTTTATTCAACTTTTCAAAGCCAAGCAAAACAAAGTCTTATCAAAAGATTACAGTATTTAAAAGTTAACAAGACTGAAAAGAATGAAAAGAGAGAAACACAGCACTCAAACTCAACCAATATTAAAGTCATATATTGGTGAAATTTCTGTGATGACCCATTTGAAGTTTGTGTCCTACTTGTTCAGTTCAGTTCCAATTTTTATTTAACTCCAAGAAGTTCCAGTGGTCTTTTCCATTTCTATTGAAGAGTGTGAAGTCTCCCGTTGATATGTTGTCCCAATTTTTCAAGAGTCACGACCTCAGATATCAGAGGTTTCCATGTAGAAACAGAGGGAGGGTTGTCTCCCACCCACTTCACCATGATATTATAATGAAGTTTATTTTGTTTATCCAGCACTCCAAGACAGTGACAGAAAGCCACTAAAAAGCAGTAAATATTGACAATTACACATTTTAAAAATACATTTATGAACCAAATTTAAGAACAGATCCTGAAATCATAACTGTATGTGCACATTGTGTTGTCTTACCACAATGTCTTCTCCCTGTGCTGATATTAGGGTTCAAGCAGCCCAACACTGGTTTGCGGAAGCCACAGTCCAGTGGCATACCATCGAACATCCAGAGAGCTACAATGGGTCTCAGGCCACTGTCAACAAGAAATAACACACAAGCCCCCTCCTCCAGCGCTGATAAACCGCGGGCACCAGCAGGTACCTGTGCTGTGATCAGACTGTTTGCTTGAATAGAAGAATACCAACAGTGCTTCTTGACATGGATACAAATTTCTGTCTTGTGTGAAATGTTTTTCATTTTTATGTCATGCTTTGTTTTCTGTCCTGTCCTACAAATGAGCAGCCAACCCACTGACTAAGATTTCACAAGCAAAGAAGCATCCATTGAATAAGGCTGAGTCTGTGCAAGTAGTGTCAAAGAAGAGAAAAATTGGTAAATATTGAAAACTTGGAAGAAAGTCAGGTTTTGCTCATTTTATCAGTGTTTTTATTGATTTTTTATCTCACATTTTAGACCCTGTGTTACCATCCTGTAATGCTGACGCAGCATCATCCTCCTGTGATGCTGCGAATAGAGCGAAGAACCTGAAACAGAACACAACCTGTCAGAAAAGTTTACCCACTCAAAAAGAAGGTTGGTACAGCTTCTCCGTAAACTGACAGTTTATTTCATCTCCTAGATTTGATGGTTTTGTAGGATACTTGCCTACTTTGTCTTTTGTTTTCTTCTTTATGAAATGTTTTTAGATTCAGCAGCACAAGCACATACTTCTGAGACCTCGACATCATGTGATGCAGTCAGCAGAGCCAGAGTCCTGAAACAGCCTGCACAGAGTCACAGAGCTCTGATAGCTAAACCTTTAGCTCGTGGTAAGACACAGATGCACACAGGGGAACATACAGGGCTGAATCAAAACTCACTGTTCCATCACAACAAGTTTATGTCCTAATTTAGTCACCTTCAATATGCTGAATCATGTTTAAAACTATCTATGTTATGACAGGTTGTGCCAATTGTGTTGCACTCGAGCAGCAACTCAAACTGAAATCAGAAGAAATAAGGAGACTGAAAGAAGGTATGACTGCTTTTGTTTGGATTCTGAAAACAAGCTACAATGTTGTTTGTGTGAAGAATTGGCCGGGCTTTTTACAGTGACAAGTAGGACTCTGCATTGACCCCATGACTCAGTTAAAATAGTTTTCAGGAGTGACCAAGTAGGACTCTCTTCCAATCTGACCTTACTTCAGTTACAATAGGCACAATGCTCTTTATTTTTTGTACAATGTTGCAACTGTAGATGAACTGTAAATTATCCCAGGTATATAAAACAGTTATCTTTTAAGGAGTTGTTATCATAGTTGTTACCTTTGGCCGTTTATCCTAAATTCCACAACTATATACTTTGATGTTTCTTTGGTTTAAACGAGTCAAACTTTCCATGATTATTTAATTTCATGTTCAGAATGTGTGTTTTTATCATCATGAAGTCTTTCTCTTTTTTTCCCCCCAGAATTGGAAAAATTCTGCAAAGAAGAAAAGTGCTGATGGAGATAAACATTTTTCCTTAAGTTTCACACTGCATGATTTATATTCTATAAGTTCACTTTTTAGAACAATCTGACAATATTTAACACTTTGATTAATTTGCTATTATGTGTGTGGCAAAGCTTTTTGTGGTGTGCTGGCTTTTATTGACTGTTATTTAATTGTGTCATGTATTACTGACAAGGAAGATCAAAAAATGGTGGAAACAGTACTGACAGGACTAGGGCTGTTTAGTCTGTGATGCAGTATATAAAAGTATATGTAATATAAAAACTAATGGTGCAGGTGTTTCACTTGATAAGTTTGTTTCTATGCCTTTAAAACAAACCTTTGTGTCTTAAAAATATTAAATGTTATTCTGACAAAATAGTCAAGGATACTCAGTCTGTTTTTTTTTCTTATAGATGCCTGGTCTGGTATTTACATGATAAATTCTATGTGGTAATGTGTGCTATTGACTTTATTACCTTCTGATTGAATATTTGTGCATATCCTAACTATTCAACTCATAGGATCCCAATCCTGCTAGTGGTGCCACTTATTTACAACCTGTTTGTCCAATCCAAAAACTGAGGATCTCGTGAAATGGTTGGATTTCAAGTTTAGGGGTACCTGAATGTATTATAAATGATGTTAAGAAACATGTCTGAAGTATAGACTAAATACGTGGGAGAAGAAAGGAGAATTTCATCAACCTCGCTGTGATTCTCGTCTTTTTTTTTAATTTTCAGGAAATAAACCGCTCTGGCTAAATTATTTGAAAAACAATTCTTCCTGCTTTAAGAATGCCCTGAATGAAGAACATTTTATAAATACTTCAAAATCATTTGAATTTTGCTTCCTATGGCATTTTTTTGCAAACATGAAATGGCTGCTCAATGCCACTCACACTCTGTCACTATTGAGAGAAACTGCTTTGCAGATTTGGATACTCCAAATGTAGATTTTTTTAATATGCTTTGAAACATTAGGTTTGCACAATTGAGTTACGTCAGCCTGAAGCCATAAATGTTCTGAATCTATGGAGGTCCAGGACTTCACTTTGCAGAGAAAAGTGTCACCACAGTGAGCAAAGCAGCAAAATAATAAATAAGGCATGATTTATTTTTTTAGTTGAACTGATTTTGCAAACTGTTTTGGTTCACTTTTCCATCTTTCAGTTTGAGATTTGATCTTTGTATATTTGTATCTGTGAATAAAATATGTTCAAGCATCAAGTTATTTTCTAGAAATGCTCCATTTTTTCTTTCATAAGTAATCCTGTTTTTAACTGACATAACTGTAAAAGGCTGCAAAATAATATTCTCAAAGCTGAGCCACGCCTGACATGCAAGCCAAAAGTCATCAACAGTTTCACTCTGACAGACAAGATGTTTTCCTTATTTTCTTGCCTTTCTCATCTGTGAATTCTTCTTGAACATATTTTCTCTTCAGTTGAGAAGGATAATAATGTGCTAAGTAGTTCTGATAAACTTATTTGAAAATTGTAGGCACACAAATGAGCAGAGACTTTTTAATTGGTGATAGTACCATCTCATGTACCGCTAGGTGGCGATATCACAGAAAGCCTGACGTGTATCTGCTGAGAATCTTCCATGTTGTCGTTTTACGTCACTTCCTTTCCTGACGCTCGTGCCCGGCAAAGCTAGCGCACGCCTGTCTCTGTGGCCCCAGTTACAGCTAAACTGGATATAATAACGAGCCAAAGTATATTCATACATCACAGTATAAGTTTCACAAGGACGTAGGTGAGTTTCTTTGATTTTTAGTTAATTTTTGAGCTGTTCTTTTTCTCAGTGTAGTCCAGAAACCGGCATGAACTGCGTGAAGGCCTGAGCTAACTGTCCACAGTTAGCTTAGCACGAGCCCCGCGCCACGATGTGTCACAAGAAAGAGACTTCACAGACCTACAGACAATCAGCTATACAGCATTTTTTTGCGTGTATTCGTTATTATAAAATTCGGCTTGATTCTTGTGGTTGCATGGTTAGTCTCAGTTTCTGTATAACGTCTAAGTTAGTGTCCGCACAGTAAAGATTGCTGTTGCGTTGCTCTCAGACTGGTTGCTAACGGGACCAGTGAACAGTAAACCTCTGAGGTGATAAAATTAGTGATTACATGAAAGAGTGAGCGATCAAAATAACCGTGTCACTTGTCTCATTATTCAAATCTGAAAACTTGTTATGTCATTTGTAAAACGCAAATGCTCATCATGCTTTTTGAATAATTATGGTTTTTGTTTTGTTGTAACAGCTTGACAGCTCCCTCCAGCAATGTCTCGTTTCTTTGCCACCGGGTCTGACAGTGAGTCAGAGGAGTCCTCATCTGCTGATGAGATCACCCCAAAAGCACCTGGAACCACCTTCAAACAGTCAGTGCTGTTTACCAATGAACCTCCACATGAATGTCATCCCAACAGTTTTGAAATATCATGATTTTCTTTGTTTCCGCAGGTCGCTGCTTCTCAGTGATGATGAGGAGGATACGAAGAGAGTGGTGCGCAGTGCCAAGGACAAAAGGTAGGTGTGCTTTCTTCTATGCATTAAAATTTCAGCTTTTTTTATTTCTGTTTCCTTTTTGTTTGTAACAATACTCATTTCCAAATGGTAGGTTTGAGGAGTTGACCAACCTCATCAAAACTATCCGCAACGCTATGAAGATTCGCGACATGGCAAAGTGTCTTGAAGAGTTTGAGCAGTTGTGTCGAGCCTTCCTCAAAAGCAAGAATATAGTGGACAAAGAGGGTGTTCCTCCTTTCTATATTCGTCTTCTGGCTGACTTGGAGGACTACCTGAACCAGGTTTGTGGAGTTCAACACATCATCCGGAAACTTACAACAATTTGACACCAATTTAAGCCTATTGAGATGAGTTCATTGTTTTGACATGATTTTATTTACCAGTTTTCACTTGTGTTTCTGATGTACATTTATGCTTTTTCATCTTTGCAGCTATGGGAGGATAAAGAGGGCAAAAAGAAGATGAACAAAAATAATGCAAAAGCCCTTAGTACACTACGTCAGAAGATTCGCAAGTACAACCGGGATTATGAAGCAGAAATTGCTGCCTACAAGGAGGTAAACAAAGAACATGTCTCTCAGTGATCCTGTGCATTACCTAGTAAAATGAGTTACACCTCAAATGAACAAAAGCTGTAACAGAAAGTATCATGAATTGATAATGTGTGGCGGCTGTTAACCTAAAACTGATTGATGCTTTACATTGAGCCTCAACCATCAGTGTCTGAATGTGGTTTGATGAGAGCAATGTGACTTACAGTATGAGGACACTTTGTAAACAGTTTCCATTTAGTTGAGCTACATTTTCAAGCCTTCTTTTTCCTTCTGTTTTAGAATCCACAAGAGTCTGCAGACGAAGAGGAAGAGAAAGAGCCAGGAGATTCTGGTAAGGTTTATGGTTATACGTATTCTAACTTTACAGAAACTCAGTAAATTGTATAGGAAGGAAAACGAGCTGCAGAAATTCACCCTAGCATCCAAGACTATTAGACATTAGATGGTACTTAGGTACATTACAGTTTTCCCAGTTTTATGAAAAAAGAAAAAACAGTGCTCATTAATTGCTGTGTGAAGATGCTTGTGCACAACTTTCATAAACTAAAATAATCAAAAATGCATAAAGAGTCACAACTCTTAAAATAAAATCAAGGTTGCATCTCTGAATATTTTTTAAAATCGTTTTATTTTACCAGGTTCATCCTCTGAAAGCGACGAAGAAGCCGGTGAGGATGGAGTAACAGCTAAGTCCTTCTTAAAGAAAAAGCCTGAGCCCACGGCAGACGCCAGCAAGTTCCTGAAGACTGCGAAAGGATCTGGGGTTAGTTGTCAATATCCTGTTTTCACTCTTTTTTTTTATCACTTTCTGAGAGACAGCCTAGCCAATGAGATGTTATTTTTTCCCTCCTCTAATAGGATGAAACTTCATCCAGTGAAGACGATGACGATGAAGGCTGGAGCTCTGACTCTGTTGACAGTGGCAGTGAGAGTTCTGATGAGGGGGAGGAGAAAACCTCTTCCCTGGCTGTGGTCTTCCTGAAGAAGTGAGTCAACCTCTCTACATCTGGTTTTGCTTGTTGGGTTTTGGACACAAAAGTATTCCTGAATTTGAACCATGCAAACTGATGCACAGCAACACATTTTGTCTCCATCTTCAGGGCTCAAGATGCTGACAAATCAAGTGAAAAGAGGATTGTTAAGAAAAGGAAGCTGAAGAAAAAAGAGCGGCTGGAGGAGGAGCCAGAGGAGGAAGGAGGAGAAGAGGTGGAGGGAGGCTGGGAGAAGGTTAAGGGAGGCGCCCCTCTGGTCAAGGTAAAGAGGGCTTCAAAGTCTTATTGCTGTTTTTGGAATAAACTAGTTCCATTCATATCTCAAGTACAGTATAGTTAACGCATAAGCAGCAAACTTCAAGACAAACTTTTAAAGATGTTTGTGCAGAGGAGCATGCAAGAACAGCCAGTTTTTGAAGAGCAACCTCACAATATGAAGTCTATCTTTGATTTCTCATTGTTTGCTTTTTTTCCTCTTCTGGCATTTTATATCCATCAGGAAAAGCCTAAGATGTTTGCCAAAGGTACAGAGATCAACATTCCAGTGGTGGTGAAGAAGCTGAATGAGATCCTGCAGGCTCGAGGCAAAAAGGGCACTGACAGGTAAGATCTCTTAATGGACAAATGTTTAAATTTGGAGAAAGTATAAGAACACACTTTTCACGGTTACAGGTCTATTTTACATCTGAAGAACTGTATTTTACAATAAACAAGGGAAAATAAGAAGAACTCAACCAACAGAAGACTAAAACAATTCCACTCAGAAACATATTTCCTTTCCAGTATTACATACCAGAAGAAATGACACTGAAAAGACCTTTGTATTTGTAACTGCATAGTGAATCATGAGTCCCTGTTGTCTTCAACATTTTTCCTCTGTTTTCTGACCTGATCTGACATACTTTTTTTTCTCCCTCTCTTCAATAGAGCTGCTCAGATTGAACTGCTCCACGCTCTGGCAGCCATCGCTAATGAGAACAACTTAGGCCAAGGTATCATGGTCAAGATCAAGTTTAATATCATTGCCTCCTTGTACGACTACAACCCCAACTTGGCAGCATTCATGAAGGTAAGAGCTCTAGATTCAACCATTTCTACAGTATTACTTTTTGCTTTGATAACATTTTAGAATGTAGGTATACAAAATAGACAGTTTTTACGTACATTAGTAACTAACTGCCTGTACAAAGTCCAAGTTTAGTTATTATACTGGATAGGTTGTAGTGAACCCAAATAGTTATGCATGGTTGTATCTAATGCTCATATCTTTTCAAATATATCCATGTTTAATTAAACACAAAAAAGGCTTTAAGTGTTGATGTGTTAATTACTATAACTCTGGCATCTTCTCCCCTGTAGCCTGACATGTGGAAGAAGTGTCTGGACTGCATAGATGAGCTGCTGGACATCCTCTTTGAAAACAACAACATCTTTATTGGGGAGAATATTGCAGAGGACAGCGAGAGTTTGGCAGTGTCAGACCAGGTAATCCATTTTCTCTTCATTTGTTGTCTGTATTTGGGTCATTTTCCAACAGATTACTTTATGCACAAATCACACATTTGGGATTGTGCCCTGATATTAGACATAGTTTAACTTTGTATTAATTTCTTTCTGCCTTCTTGCAGCCCTTCAGAGTTCGTGGATGCATTTTAACTTTGGTAGAGAGAATGGATGAAGAGTTTACCAAGATCATGCAGAACACTGATCCCCACTCCCAAGGTGAGTTGTTCCTGAGGAAGAACTTAGGCTTATCTGTACTTCAAAATATTCCTTAAGTATTTAATTTTTTTAGCTTTGAAAGTGAATCAAGAAATATTTTGAGACAACTTTGTTACAAGAATCCCTTGGGTATTTGGGACAATTTTGAGTCTTCGTTAAATGTTATTCCCTATTTTGAGCCGTTCTATTCCCTCCCCAGAATACGTGGACAACCTGAAAGACGAGGGGCGAGTTTGTGGCATTGTTGACCGGCTGCTCGGCTACCTGGAGAACAAGGGCAGCACGGAGGAGATCTGCCGCATCTACCTTCGCAGAATCATGCACACTTACTACAAGTTTGACTACAAGGCCCACCGACGCAGCCTGGGCCTCCAGGGAGAGACTAAGGTTAGAGGAGCAGAGGAGTTTTGTAGCCTTCAGCAAAAGCAGATTTAGTTTTATAAAAACTTCATAAACACTACGGTTTAAGGTTTATTTGTGTCTTTAAGAAGGAGAATTTTATTTTTATTGCCCTGGTGTGAGATGTTCTGGTTTGAGGTTTTCTGTTTTCTGTTTTTTCTTCAGTCAGAGCAAGACCAGGAAGAAAGCGAGGGAGAGGACAGCGCTGTCATTATGGACCGTCTCTGCAAGTTCATCTACGCCAAGGATCGCACTGACCGTATTCGTACCTGCGCCATCCTCTGCCACATCTACCACCATGCTCTGCACTCTCGCTGGTACCAGGCCCGAGACCTGATGCTGATGAGTCACCTGCAGGACAACATCCAGCACGCTGATCCGCCAGTACAGGTGAGCAGACATACACCAAGAATCACAGCCTAATACCACAAAACCTGAATTTATGCCAAGTATGTACTTTTCATTCCTTTATTTTTTTAGATTCTCTACAACAGAACCATGGTGCAACTTGGCATTTGCGCCTTCAGACAGGGCATGATCAAGGATGCCCACAATGCCCTGCTGGACATTCAGTCATCTGGCCGCGCCAAGGAGCTTCTTGGTCAAGGTTTGCTCATGAGGAACATGCAGGAGAGGAACGCAGAGCAGGAGAAGATTGAGAAGAGAAGACAAGTAAGTTCAAAATATAAACTTTGAGATTTCAGTAGAACTGCCTGCTGATGATCTTCTCATCAAAAATTTAAAATAGATGTTAAAATGTTGTTGTAGATAACTGCTCTTAGACCACAAAAATATACAATTGACTTTGAATTTTAAATATTGTTTATTTAAATGTTTTGACCCACAATGCTTCAGCCATGTATCACCTTCCTTAAACAGAATGATTCTTCTCTAGCTTTTTCTGATATCTGCTCTAACCTCCCTCACAGGTGCCCTTCCACATGCACATCAACCTGGAGCTGCTGGAGTGTGTTTACCTGGTGTCTGCCATGCTGCTGGAAATCCCATACATGGCTGCACATGAGTTTGACGCCCGTCGCAGGATGATCAGCAAACAGTTCCACCACCAGCTGAGGGTTGGAGAGAGACAGCCTCTGTTGGGTAAGCAACACTCTCATCATGTTGATGTGAACTGTTAAGTTAACCAACAGAATAACCATGGACCTGTGTCTGTGCCACAGGACCCCCAGAGAGCATGAGGGAACACGTGGTCGCAGCCAGCAAGGCCATGAAGATGGGAGACTGGCGTACCTGCCACTCATTCATCATCAACGAAAAGATGAACAGTAAAGTGTGGGACCTGTTTCCTGAAACACAGCGAGTTCGTGAGATGTTGGTCAGGTTAGTTTATGCAAACTGTCGTCCTTTTATGAATGTGGTTAACGATCCTGTTGAGTTGCTGTTTGGTTTTACAGACTGGAAATGATCCATGTGTGTGATGAGCTACATGTGATGTGATCTTGAGTATTTACAGTAACCACAAACTTGATTGTTTTCCCTATTTCTACAGGAAGATCCAAGAGGAGTCACTGAGGACTTACCTGTTCACGTACAGCAGTGTGTACGACTCTATCAGGTGAGACCAGATCAAACCCAGTTTACTGGGGTACAATGGTGCTCTTTTGCTTTTTGCTGCAGCCTCATTTTGTGCATATTTAGAAAACATACAGCTGTCCCTACACCTACTAGTATGACTGTAAAAACCAGCGTATCAAGGAAGATTGAACTCAAGTTTTTCTTCACATCATCTGAAGTAAATTCTCCTTTTTGTTGTGTAGCATGGAGACCCTGTCTGAGATGTTTGAGTTGGAGATTGCCACCGTTCATAGCATTATTAGCAAGATGATCATCAATGAGGAGCTGATGGTGAGTTTGACACCTTAGTGTAGAGTAAACCATAAACTGTGACTGTTGTATTTTAGATGGACTCATTATTTTTATACCCAAATAACCACAGTGTTCTTAATGTTTCCTCTTGGACACAGGCTTCTCTTGACCAGCCCACACAGACTGTGGTGATGCACCGCACAGAGCCCACCTCCCTACAGAACATGGCTTTGCAGCTGGCTGAGAAGCTCGGCAGTTTAGTGGAGAATAATGAGCGCGTCTTTGACCTGAAACAGGGCGTCTATGGAGGCTACTTCAACAGAGGTGAGTTTAGAAAGTCAGCTTTAAAGGGACTGCAAACACCATTCACTTCAGATTTACATCTTGTTTTAATACTTGCAATGTATCTTGCTCTTGTCACTCTTGTTAAAAGTGAATGAGTTAAATAAAAAAACTAATCTCTTGTTTTTCTCCATACAGATCAGAAAGGTGGATACCAACAGAAGCAGTCCTACCAGAGAGGTATGTGCGGCTTTGCTCATGTTGCACTCTGGAAACAAAAACACTGTGACCACATGGTGACCTTCCCACACCAGCAGCCTTCACAGCTCTTGCCATTTGTTTGCTGCTTGTAAATTGTTGCTGACACTTTTAATCAGTTGCTAACTTGTTATGTATTAAGGTCAGTTAAGGATGTTTTTTATTTTTGTTTAGACCGGTAGGTCACAAGTAGCATTACACAACCACAGAAGTTCTGTCGGTTCATTGCAGATAGATTTTAAGTTGAGAATGGAGAGAAAGGAGACAACGAGCCTTGAAATACATAGATATGTTCTCACTCTGTGCATGAAATGAGATTAGTGTCGGATTCATGACAGGTGCATATCAGCCAGTTTGGTTCCACTAGAAGTGTGTTAGTGAATCAGTTGGTGGGAGGGGCCAAACATCAAAATTGTGAGATTTTTAATTGTACATTATCATTCATTTAACTCTGAACCAATTATTTCATTGAAGAGTCAATGTTTTATGTATGTTAAGGATGAAAATGCGACAATTTCAGGGTTATTTAGTACATTTAGTCAATTTCAGTAGCATTTATTGAATTCCATTAAGGGCTTTTTTTCCATTGAAAATAGTTCAAATATACTATACATGTAGTTCTATTTTTGATTGTAGTGTAAGAATAAATTCAAGTACCAATATTGATGAATCCCAGATACTCACAGTTTAAGCCCATATTTGTAAATGAGACCCAATGTGCTCTTAATCTCTTAATTTATGACTCTTTTAGATCAGGTTACTTTCATATGATGCTGTTAGATCATGACAATGAAGAGAAATGGTTTTTAAAAAATGAACAAAAACACATGGTTCGGCCATTTACAACTGATTATCTCCCCACCTTTCTGTTAATTCACAGATGAGCTAAATCTGAGTCAGATTAGATTTGAGGTTGCCTAAAACTGTTTCTTAAATAAAAAAAAATAATTTCAGTATTGTCATCTGAATTAAAACTGTCCTGTTGTTACACTGAGTTAACTATTGTTTCTTTTTTTCACTTTCACAGATCAGAAAGGAGGCTACCAGCAGAATAAGGGAGGCTACCAGAGAGGCGGCTACAGAAACCAAAACCAGAGCAACTACTGAGCAAGAAACATGGATTTCACTCCTGTCATCTGAAACTAGTCTCCATTCCATAACTTTAACAAATAAAACAATGAGAACATGTTTCTGTGCTCGACCCTCGGCTGTTAGCTGCTCTCATTCATTTTACTGCAAAGTGCTTTCTGCTAATCCTGGAACAGCTGGACATTGGAGCAGAGAGAGTCATTCTTATTGCAGCTGTTTAGTATGGTATTTTAATATTCATCTTCAATAAACACAAAAGGTATTGAAAATTAAAAAGTTACAAAACTAAAGGCTTTGTGGTGTGAATGGCTTGTGGTAGTGCAGTTAGACAAGCAGGTCAAGATTTGCTGGAATACTTATCTAATAAACACTTTCCAGAGTTTTCTTTGTGACCACCCCTTTTTTTTATATGAATTCAACAAACTGATACATCCAACAATAAAACCCAACATTTCTGTCTCTTAAATGAATGAAACAACAGCTGTGAAATCAATGCATCAGACATGTTGATAATGCTCGTCCAAAAGATAGATATATGTACCAGTATGTACATTCTTTTATCTGGTTCACACTTATTTGAAAACAAAAAAATGAAACTGATGCAGTTCTTCAGTAATTCACCTGCTTCTGTTTGATAAGCATTGCAAACCACAAGACTGCCCCAGGATGAAGTCTGGGAGATATGTCTTTGAATTCAGAGAAAAAGCTAAGGAAATAGTTCATCTTTAAGAGAAGGAAAAATAGTGGAGTGATCGCCATTTAGACAATAAAATATGAAGGACTATGGAGAAAAATGTTCTTGAGTGTTTAGAGCCTCACCTGTCTAAAGATAAAGTGACAGTATTTAGGGGTTAAATAGTGCACGACTGACACTGACACGTTTGCCTTTGAGCACTAGGGTAAAATTCAAATCCTTCAGTAATTACAGCTTTTGCATATGGAATGGCAGATTACAGACAGGAGGAACCATGAAAGAATTCAAATGCCAGAACAAAATTATTTCACTTTGCCGTGAGTGATAATACATGACAACATATTAATACCCTCAATATAAGCAATAAAAGCGCTCACAGGAAAGTTTCATGACAACAATAAACTTTGGTAACTAACAGTAATCAAAAATAGGACCCACTTAATTCCTCTCCTCATTTACTTCTACTTTGACAACCCATGAATTTTTTTTTATTTCAGCAAGTTATAACTTGTGTAACGCTCCTTATGTTACTATAAAGTTGAAAATATAAGATACCTTCATCATATTTTATTTTGTATAGGAAAAAGTTTTAAAATAAAATATGATTCCATGAAATAAGGTTTGCATTAATTGATGAATTGATTATTATCTCAAGAAATCAAGCCACTGATTTTCCACCATTGACCAAACAAAAATATCTGGACCAAGACCTGAATTTAAAAACATTACAAGGATTGCAAAGTGTCCCTCAGAAATCTTAAGCTGATTCAGAATTGTGTTGCTTCCATCCTCAACACGACCAAGAGAGTGGATCACATCAGTCCAGGTCAGAGGTTGTCACAGTGGCTCCCTGAAAGGATTTTAAAATACTTATTAAAGCAGTGAACGCTTGAGGCCAAAAATCATTTGGTGATCTTCTCATACTCACATCAGTTCCCTTTCTCTCTCTCTCTCTTTCTCTCCCGTCTGTGCTGGCTGTTAGCTGACTCTCTGAAGACTCAGCCTCCTGTAAAACTCCTTCCTCAGCAGATCTCTCTCTTTGCGTATGCCCTGCAGCACTGTGCGGTTCTCCTGAGCTCGTCTCACCAGGTAGGGCAGCGTGTCGTCCACTGAGCCGTACGGCACTGACTTGTAAACAGCATAACCCTCCTTTGCTGAGGCAACCAGGAGAGAGTTGTGAAATACAAATAGACCATAAATACAATCCAGAAAAACTTCAGCTTCAGCATTGAAACAGTTTTTTTTAAAACATTAAAATATCATGTTTAAAAAAAAAAGGAAATAAAAAGAAATTTCATGTTAAAGAGGGGAATGTCTGCAGAGATACAACTTACCCAGTGTGAGGGAAACATGATCACACATCCCCAACAACTGACCAAAACACACTGAGCCCCCATCTTTGTCTATCCCCAACTCCTCCATCCTGAGAATATCACGATGTTATTTTTTAGAATTTGCAACATCAAAGACAGCAACATTAGAAAAAACTATTAAAAAAAAAAAACTAGATGTTTGGAGACAAACCTCTTAGCAGCTATTCTCACTGACTCCTCATTATGAGTGGCCACTATGATCCTGTAACGCTCTGGTTTCTGGGAAATTGCCTTCAGCATCACATCCAGTGAGCCATTATAGCTGAAATACAAGCAGAGAGTTTTTTTTTACCTGGTGGTTAGCCAGTCAAAAGATTAAGAAAGCTTTTTTCTCAAAAAATTATGCAACATATTGTATCATTGCACTCCAAAATGAAACTGTACTAAAAAACTAGTGTAGATCTGATTTGACGTTGAATAAATCTGTTTAATTATTAAAATATAACTCAGACGAGTGGTTAAACTTTGATCATTGTAGTTCTGCATTTAGAGATTAATTTGCCAGGTTGGAATCCAAACACCCACTCTGTCTCCCACACACCTGACATTGGTGTCCTCCCAGGACTGGTGGACAGGGTCCTGTCGACTTTCTTTCTCTGCCAGTTTCCTCTCTTTGTCCATGTAGGCACCACGCACCAGCTTCACCCCCAGACAGACACCTTCTTCTTTGGACAGACGTAGAGCTTCCAGCAGGAGAGACCTTGATTCCTGAGAGACAGGAACACAAAGGACATTGTTTCATACTTTTTACTTCTAAGAAAATAACTAGTTAGTGTCATTTATTCACTTATTCGAGCAGATAGTATCATCACTCACATGACTCCCTTTTTCATCAACTTATCCCCTGCCAATGTCAGACTGATGGCAAAACAATAACCTCTACACACTAGTACAATAAGCATACATGTGTTAAAGCAATACAGCTCTACCTCACTAGTCATGTGCAATATGTGAAGGCAGCAAAATGTGTGCAATATCCCTTGTATAGTGTTTTTAATGTTTTCTATATTCTGTATTTAAATTACATCCATATTTCTTTATTTAAATAGTTTTTATTTTTATTTTTTATCTAGCCCTTTTGTGAATCATTGGCCCTGATAGAGCCTGCACAAGAATTCCTACAGTACAGGCCAAAAGTTTGGACACACCTTCTCGTTCAGTTTGGGTTTTCTTTATTTTTATGACTATTTACTGGACTGACTGACTTCATTTCTTACAGTAATGATGGCCACTCGTTTTTCTTTAGTTAGCTGATTGGTTCTTACCATAATATGAATTTTAACAGTTGTCCAATAAAGCTGTTGGCTGTGTATTAACCTGACTTCTGCACAATACAACTGATGGTCCCAACCCCATTGATAAGCACAAAATTCCACTAATTAACCCTGATAAGACACAGCTGTGAAACAAAAACCATTTCAGGTGACGACCTCTTGAAAAATGCCAATAGTATACAAAGCAGTAATCCGAGTAAAGGGTGGAAATTTTGAAGAAACTAGAATATAAAACATGTTTAATTGAGAATCTACAATGTAAATAGTCATGAAAATAAAGAAAACGCATTGAATGAGAAAGTGTGTCCAAACTTTTGGCCCTTACTGTATGTGAGGACTGTTGGGTCTATATACAAATGTCAAATAAAAACCTTGAATCCAAATTTGTAAAGTTTTTTTTGTTTCTATTCACCTTCAGGTAACACTGATACGTGTTCCAAATCCAGGCACCATCTTTGTTAAACTTCTTCATCATCGCCATGGTGACCAGTGAGAGTGCAGGGTTCATGTAGGTGTACTCTGCATCCACAAGGACTCTGACTTTGTTCACACTGGTCTTAAAAACGGAAAGAAAACTCAATAAATCTTTTTGATAGTCGTAATGATTCTTGCTTTTCAGAAACTGATCAAAAAATTCCCACGATGCTTCACACTATTACCTCTGCAATTTTGTTGAGTCGTTGAAGGCCACAGAGGAAATGAGCAGCTTCACTTTCATCTAAACCAGGAAATTGGATTTGCTGAAAAAGAGAGTTTATAGACAGGTCAACAGCCATTTAGATTCAATGCTTACAATTTATAATGAACGAGTAAACAAAGATGGCTTTAAAAAAAGTCTGATTTTATTTTGAATAAAGCCATGGGCTTCGTACCTCTCCATCCATGGCTCGAACAATCAGGTCCAGATCATATGGTTGTTGTGCGTTGAGGGTTGTGAGTTTGACCTTGATATAAAACAACACAGAGTTATAAGTACTGGGAAAGACACACTGAACTGCAACAAGCTAACCGCAGACATTACGATTTCATGATTCAGTCTCATGGACTTACACACAACTCTGGGCTGAGCAGGGCCGTGATCTTCAGCTGCATCATGGGATCTTTGCTCCAGGCGTTACTGTGAGACATACGGACACATTCCAGCATGGCCTCCATGTTGTCGTCATATCTCTTCTCTCTTGTTAGGGCAGAAAGCAGGATTAGACTGGAATGTACTTTTACTCTGCAAAATTAAAGCTGATCTCTTGTTAGAAAACTGCAACAGCGTCTTGTTTTTCATAACCTTTTGACCCAGTTTTATATATACACTGCCTCGCCAAAAAACATAAAAGTCGCCACCTGGATTTAACTGAGCAAATAGATACAAGCCTCCTATTGGATAATTACTGCATGGGGGGTTATCTTTCAGCTGGAAACAAGTTATTTAACCCCAGATGAGGCAATGAGTAACTTCTCATTTCTTCAACAACCACAGAGAAAGACACATCCTGTGGTTGTGGAAAAGGTGTTAGTCTGTTTAAGAAGGGTCGAATCATTGGCATCAAGCAGAGAAAACATCAAAGGAGATTAATGCAGAAACTACTAAAATTGGGTTGAGAACAATCTAACGCATTCCTAAAAACTGGAAAGATAGTAGGGAACCATCGTCTTGGGCCCATCAGTGTAAGAAGAGAGGCAGGTGAAGTGATGCACCCATCATGCTGAGTGCCTACTGTACAAGCCTGTAGGGGCAGTGCTATGATCTGGGGTTGCTGGAGTTGCTCAAGTCAAGGTTCAGCAATATTATGTGCCCAAAGAATGAGGTCAGCTGACTACCTGTTTATACCAAATTCCATCAATAGATTTTCTTCTTCCTTAATGGCACACACATATTCCAAGATGGGGCTTAAATTGTGAAAGAGTGGTTCAGGGAGCATGAGACATCTTTTTCACACCAGAGTCCAGACCTTAACCCCATTGAGAATCTTTGGGATGAACTGGAGAAGGTTTTGTGCAGTGGTCAGACTCTCACATCATCAATACAAGATCTTGGTGAAAAATTCATGCAAAAGTGGATGGAAATAAATATTGTGACATTGCAGAGGCTCATCCAAACAAAGCCACAACAAAAGTTTGCTGTAATCAAAGCTAAAGGCGGTTCAACCAAATAGTGTGTTACCTTTTTTTGGCCAGGCAGTTAAGAAAACACAGAGAACTGAAAGGTTATAATGGTTTCCTACCCAGTGCTTTCTCCTAGATCCTCTTCAATTGGAACAGCGAGCATCGGCCTCAGTCCCAGCAGGCTCATCTTCTCCATGGATTGTGAGATCTCACTCTCCTTCTCTCCAGCCACAAACTGCGCGTACACAGTGGGCCTCAAAAATAAAGAGAACCCTCTCTTTCCCAGGATGGTACGAGCTATTTTCATGAGCTGGGAAAAAAAGAGGACTGTTAAACAGATGAAAAAAGTGCAAAAAAAAAAGATTTTACATTTTCTCCAATGTTATTTTTTTCATTCATTGTCAAACATGGACACACACAACCTTACCTTCCCACAGTTGTTGACTAACACTGGGAAAGAACACAGTTGGAAGACACTCAGAGCTCGAAGTAGTTCACTAAAACTCTTAACTCTGAAAGCTTTGGGATCTTCAAAAGCCAGAGCATTATAGAGTCCAGGTTGTTTCAGCTCCTCTGACCTACAGGCTGCACTGCTTGTCATCCTCAGCGGCAGACGAAGAGGGAGAGACGGACGTAGACGAGGGCAAAACATTTTCCAAGGGATTTGTGTCTGTTATTCTTTCAGCTTGTAGGTCAAGTATTGAGTCTCTGCAACCATAAAAACAACAAATCCACTCTTGGCATATATGCATTGATATAGATTCATATTTAACACTAGAAATAACAAGCATATCTAGACACTAATATACAACGCTTAAATAAAAGTATCAGCCCAATGAATGTGACAACTGTCTCGCTTCTTTTACATCCAAGGGGTTAAATGTAACTTTTCCACACATTACATTGTCATTAGTGTTAAGTAATATGATCAATCATGTAATGGCATTTACTTGAAGCACTTGTAGAATATTCTGAAAGACATCCATAATGCCTCCGTATGAAAGTTAAGCAAGTGGTTAAGGTTAAACTGTTAAGAACGTAGATGCACAAAAAACACATGTACAAGTTGAAATCATGAAAGTGGCAAAAAATTGATCAGAAGTGCCACATTCACAATCAAACATATAAATATTTTAGTGTAATGTTATTTATGAATAAAACATCAGGCATTTCTTTCACAACTGGAGTCAGGACAATTCTAATTAGCCGACTATGAAATATTGGGAGACGGTTGAGGAAGAATCTTACCTACCGCTCTAAAAATGATGTTCACAAAACATAGAGAAGAGGAAAAGCTGAGCAGGTGCAACTCCACTTTTACATGTGAACCAGTTGAATTTATCCTCTTTTCACTCGCCTACTTGTTAATGAGTGACCACTTTGAAATTTGAGCAAACACCAAGTTGACCCTTAGCATCAGTGTGCAAGTGTTGCCTTGTTTTGACACCAACCAAAAGATAAGTTTGTCATGTCTCAAAGAACTTTTTTTGTTATTCAATTTTCTTCAATTTTTTTAATATAAAAACAACTTGGATGCATATTTCACACATTATTACTTTGCACGTTTTATAATACATTTGTGTTTTAATCCTCATTCTAATGCATTTCTATACTTTCCTGAAAAAAAAAAAACATCTGAAAAAAGAGTTAACTTTTTTTTTCATGCCCAGAGAAGAATCAAAAACAGTTTAGTACAAAATATTGACATAGGCTTCACCATGAAAACCATTTCATTTAGGAGAAAATGACTTTGAATTGTGGTTCTCTGCAGTAACACAATGTAACAGAGGGTTAATTTTACAATTATCTTACGAACTGATCATATTTAAAAAGCTGCAATAATTTCTTAGCAATAAGGGCACCAGAAATGTGGTTTAACTTGACAAAGAAAATAAATATCTGAAGAACAGAATTATTGCACTTTGCGTCAGTGTTATTAGCTATGGTGTGTTAAAGCTAAGTTAGCAAACATAAACTTCATTAATTACCATTAAAAAAGTCCATAATCCTCTCACAATATTGTAAACCTGTGTAGTGGCAAATCCAAGGAGAAAAAATGAGGCCCCAAATTTTGTATAACACTCGTGTTTTGGAGACATCACCAAGATATCAAATTTTTCTTGTATCAGAAAACTTCAGTGGTGATTTAACCGGAAGTAAAGAATGTCAGCTAATACAGAGAGCCCCACTTCCTGTTCACACAGTTTGTATATTAGTTTTTCAAGGAAAAAAATCACAAAAAACAGGGGAGCAGGATTTTTGTTTTTTTGGTTCTTTGTTTTTATAATGGAATGAATATCTGAAATAATATTTTCCACAGCCATTAACAAAATTGAATGCAACAATCAGTCTATCAGCTAAATTATTGGGCAGACAAATAAACTCAATGACAATACACTGGGCAACTTCAACTTATGCTACACATTAATAACAAAAACAAACCTAAAAGCGCTATTAAACAAAAACTTCAGTCTTCAATCACTTTAAAAAACAGTTCTTGTGCTCATGTCCAGGTAGGAGCCCTGAGGGTGGGTGTGGCCATGCTGGTGTTGTCTGTACAGATGCCTAAATGGAATGGAGAGGGACGAGTGAGGGTCCTGGCGAAGTCGAAGAGGATATGATGGAAAGGTGGGGTAGAGGGCTTGAGAAGGGGTGGAGGGCAGAATGCCTGAGGGGTGCGATGGATCCAGCTGGGGGAGGAGGGACGGGTGGTGCAGGTAGGGTGGGCCGGGGTTAAACTGAGGGATGGCTCCTATTTCAAGAGGAGGGTATGTAGAGATGGAGGAAGAAGGAGGAGGAGGGTTGTGAAGGTTTTGGGGATGAGTGGAGGGAGCAGAGGCAGTGGACTGCTGGAAAGAGGGCTGGAATTGAGGGTGAGGAAGAGAGGGTGTGGTGAAAGAGGTGGAGGGGAAGGATGGAGCGAGTGAGGGTGTGAGGTTTGGGAGGTGCACAGCAGGGTGAGCGGAGCCAGAGGTTAAATTTGGAAATGAGAGATTTTGCATGTGATGAGGGACAGAGGGAAGGGTGAAAGATGTGGGGGCACCGTGAGAGGGTAAGGAACACGGCAGAGCGGGAGGAGGAGGGGGGTTTTGATTGAGAAGAGATGGAGCAGCAAATGGAGATGTTTCAGGATTTGCAGGGAGCGCATTTGGATGAATGAACGATGCTAAGTTTTGATCAATGGGTGAATGATTTGGATGAGCTGGTATCTGCTCCTGCAGCTCTGACGGTGCAGAAAAAGTGTCATCTGTGGGGGGGTGTGGGCTGATTGTCTCTGGGCTGGTGTGATAGGTGTTGGCAGGGGGAGAGGAGGAGGAGGACAGGAGGGGCTGTGGGGAGGAAGAGTTAGATGGAGGTGGGGTGGGGAAGATGAAAGAGGTCTGCTGCAGTGAGGGAGTAGTGGTGGAGGAGGAGAGAACTGGGGATGAGGTGGAGGAGGAAGAGGAGAGGATGGAGGAGTAATCAGTCAGAGGTATGGATGGATGAGGATCTGAGGATGTGCTTGAGGAGTCAGACACTTGGAGGGTGGGAAAGGAGGAGGATGGGGGAAGAGGAGCAGAAGGGAAAGATGTAGAGTTTTCCTCAACTGCAGGGAAGGTGGAGGTGTACGCCGGTTCACCTAAAGTCTCCAATCTACGGAAGAAAAAAAAAAAAAAAAGATGTGTATCAGTACTGTTGTTTAAGATACTAACTAAAATTACCATGTGACTACTTGAATATGCTTCCCAGCTTTAGAGAAAATATTATGACAGTGGTATTCAATTGACTGATGATTGATGTAAATCACACTGCAAAAACTGAAATCAAAGCAGGTCATTGTGTTTTATTTTTAGTAAAAAAATTCTTATCATTCTTGATCCCAACTACATTCAGCTGATAAGCACAGGAAAATGTCTTATTTCAAGTTCTTTAAAGACAAAAATAAGGTGTGAATTGCTTGTAATAAGTCAAAAAAAATCTGCCAATGGGATAAGAAAAAAAGTTTCTTATATCAAGACATCTTTCTAATTTCAAGAAACATTACAAGTACATTTTTTATCCCATTTGGCAGATTTTTTTGACCTCTTACAAGCAATTCAGACCTCATTTTTTCCCTTAAATAACTTGAAATAAGACATTTTTATGAACTGGTCTGGTGAATGTGGCTCAAATCAAGAAAAATAAGACAATTTTTCACTATGAATAAGACATTATGGCTTGCTTAGATTTCAGTTTTTGCAGTGCAGAAAGCTATAAACACACACTGTTAAATGTAATTTGTTCCCAACTGTGTGTATGTATACACAACGTATACATACACAGTAAATTCTTATAACATTAATAAGCGGATTTATTAAATATCATGCACACAACATTTAAATTTTCTGCTTTGAACACCTACCTTTCCACCATACTTTTTGTGATCTCACTTCGTGCTGTGTCCTGTATCCCATCAATCATAGAGAGACCGATATCTGACATCTGAGAGGCCATGAAGGCCTGGCCGAGGTCCAGTGACTGCTGAGGGACCAGCTCATCTTGATATGTGGCGTCCTCTGGTCTGAACCCACAGGAGGGATCAGGCAGGGGGGGCAGGGAGGCCAAATTCAGAGCCTGCAGGTTTGTGCTGGATGAGGTGGTTGTGGTGGTTATAGGTGGCAGCAGAAGCTCAGTGGAGTGGTCTGGATCACAGTTCACTGAGAGAGACAGAGGGGAAAAGAAACATTTTAGGATGTTTAATCATTACACCAAGATTCAAGATTGCTTTATTTCATCACACTCAGTTGAAATAACATTTCAGTTACATCCTGTCCAAGAAACATAAAAAAAACAGAGACATATAACAGTGGAAGAAGTGTTGGGTCATCAGTGTGTTCCTTCCAGTTCATTAGATAAGGAAAAAGAGTACAAGAGGAAGGAAGAGGGAAAAAGAGCAAACAACAGACTAGGCCCCTTGTGGGGTGGTGGGCACAGTTTGGGGTTAGTAAAAAAAAACACCTCAGCACATAAGCAACATAATAAACCACTACAACAGAAGAAACTTAAGACTTGCTCATGTGGGAGGGGGAAAGGTCAGGGGGAAGGGGGTGTCACGGCACAGGCACTAAGGGGTGTGCACGCAGCCTCACATGGGCCCGTTGCCTCCACCTCAGCAGACTGTGCCATAACGAAGGAGAGGAAGGGGGTCATGAAGGCTAAACAACAGGCTGAACGAAAGTTTTTCTTTTTTTAAACAAGCAGTATTGGTGTTAGCACTCACCGATATCCAAGGTGTCTGAGAAGACTGTCATTTTCCGCTTCTGTCTTGCATCTCTTTGTCTGCAAGAAAAAAATTATCTTAGATCCTGTATCCTACAATCATCTTTGTTAAATGCATTATGTGTGTAATTCTGTGTGCATTCATTTTGAATTACTTTTTGCTGTTCATGCCGTCTTCTCGAAAGCCTTTTGCAAATGGATTAGAGTTGATTTTCAGCTCTGTGATCTGAAAGTGACAAACAAACAAAATTTCACTGCTTATTCTCTCACAACCACATCCTAAAAATCCTCTTCTTTTATATCTTGGTGCATATTTTAATACCTTGTTGTTCTGGTAGGCTGTGACTGTGATAAACTGAGTCTCGGGGAAAATGAAGGAGTGTTGCTCTCCTCCCCTCCTCAGCCCATCTCCAGCCTCAATGACATGAATTCTGGGCTGGTATCGATGCAGAGAGTGGAGGATGATCTGTAAAATGAAAGAAAAGATTTTGTATCAGAACGCACCAAAAATAATGATTAACATTTGAAGTCTGTGAGGGACTGTGTCAGTGGCTGCTTACATGTCCCTGTGTGTCCAGTGTGTTGTTGGTCAGCTTGGCATAGTGGAAAGAGATGGTCCGGCCCTGCCAGTGAGCGCCTGTAGCAGGGGAGTCCGGGTGTATGAAAACCCGGTCTGGCAGCCTTGCCTCTGCCCCGCCCACAGCCTGCCAGCCGCCTCCTTGGAAACGGTAGCGGGTGTTGTCTGCGGGGGTGATGTCCAGGAGGAGGATGTAACGTAAAGATGGATTCAGGCCGGAAAGTTTTAACCTCAAACCAGGGAACATCCGTCTGTAAGACATATGAAAAGAAGACAAGATGAAATTTTCTCTTGGGTGTGATTTTTTAATCCATGAATAAAGTCTCTAAAATGAAGACAGAGCAGGGTCAAAGGTCATTATACTTTTCTCTTACCTGCCCTTTTTTGTGATGATCATTTCTGTGCCTACAGAGCTGAACTGTTTCCATAGAGACAGGTTCTCTAGCTCCATCTTCACTTCTTCTTTTGAGACATTGTTGGCCTGCTCAGTGGGTCCAGGGGGGTGGGCCAAGAGCCGAGGTGGCAGGGTCTGAGGTGCCACATCACACACGGTGGGAAACAGTGGTAAATGGGCAGGAGGCTGGAGATCTGAGTGACACAAAATTCAGTGTTAAATGATGGAAATTGTTGCAAAAAAAGCACTTCATTGTGAAATTGTAACTGACGTCATTGTTAAAATTAAAATAAGTTTGAAAAATTAGTCCCTATAATGTCAAGTGGAAATAAACATGTTTTTGATCTCACCCCTGTAAAAGCAGTCCCCAAGTCTTTGTGGTCCCAGACTCAAGCTGGGGTACATCTCCACACCAAGCATTCTTCTGGCTCCTGTTTATTTCTTTACTCGTCCTTTTTACCAGCTTCAAACTAACATTTCACTCTTCAGCTTCATCCATTTCCATCTGTTTCCTCACACAGTCCCTGTTCTGTTGGAGCCTGATCTTAAAATGGCTCTGTCTTGTCTCTGATTCTTCTCTTTTCTCTGTGGTGTCCTTTGCTTCAAATGCTCACAGCACTGACTGGCTCTGTTATATAGGTGTGTGGAGCTTCACACTTGAGGCCAAATGGCTCCTGTCTTCACACACACGCAGCCCCCCATCTTCACTTCTGTCCCTGCTCCACAAACACAAACACAAACACTCAGATGAAAAGTTAGTTCAAAATGTTTGGGCTTGGCTTTCATGAGTCTGTAAGGAAACTAAAAAAACTTGTGCTCTTCAGTATAAGTGGAGGTGGACTACTTATCCAAGTTTTTGTGCATTACCAGAGTATTCAGAATGTGCAGAGCTTTAGCTTTTTTTTTTTTTTTTACACTATTCTAAGAGGATTTTTTCTTTACCTTAACTATTTTGGTACTCTCCTCATAAATCTACTTATTTGCATAATTATTACATGTAGATATAAATTGGCAGTTAGATTGGCCAAAATGTTTCCACAGAGTTAAATTCCCTTAAGTGCAAATATTGCAAAAATGCAAATCTATCAACAATTGGAGGAAATACAACAAATATACCTTTGATTTAATACTTAGTTTGGCTGCAGAATTCCTTCAGTCAAGAGTCAAGGATTTGACATGTGTCTGTTTCAATCAGCGATGCACGATATTGGATTTTTGGCTGAAATGCAACATGCCAATTTTTGTAATTCATTTATGTAGTTACCAACACTGATACATACTTTTTGCACATCTAATTGCAGAGATCATCAGATCACTTCTGTATAAGAATTAGCATACAGTAATATAGTGAATGTTCTTATCGTGTTTCTTATATATTATTCATTGTCTGTGCAAAATGTGCAATGCTCTCCCCAAGTCAATCATAACAATACAACCAGGGCAAATTTTGGCCAATTTTACAACTGACAGAGTGAGAAAACATGACGCATGCTCACAGGGAACATGTTGCGCTGTGCACATCGGGGACACGGCGCAGAGGTCAGACATTTAATCAAGTAAGCAGCAGCCAATTATATCATTGGCACATACCACCGTGTCATTTGCTGATACTGATACCGTGACGATAATGTGCCAAAAATACCATGCATCACTGATTTCAATATATAGACATGTTTAGGCCAAGATCTGATATTGCATGTCAGAAAAAACTGGCTGCAATAAAGCTGTTCACATATAATGATGATCACGTTTCATCTGCTGTTAAGATGTGAAGTTACACTCTGTGTGTATATGAAGAACATTTGTTGTTCATTTGTTCATTTTATTCGTTCTGTTCATGAGGGTGTGCATCAATAATAATTAGGTAATACACGTTTTTTTTTCTAAACAATTGAAATTTACACCCTACCGGTCTGGAAAGGATCAGCTGGAAAAACATAATTCTTATTTTTGGCTGCCCTTATTTTGAACTCATCACATCACAACATGAAAATTACAAGATTGACAAGCTGGGAACAAAAAAAAAGATTCAACATTAAGGTAAATCTCAAATTCATATTTCTTTAACTGAATCTCTTTATACAGTATTTCACACTAAAAAAAACATTCCGCCCATTCAAGTCGCCCTCCTGAGATTTCCACGATTTAACACAAATCAGCAACATACACATTTGTTCTAATGTTGTCCAAGCAGCTGTTGCAATACTACTTCTCATTTTTGATCTAATACTGATGCTACCCTTTGTAACAGACACACAAAAATGCAGTTGTTCTCTGTGAGCTGCTCCCCTGCTGCTCCTTGACGACCTGACGGTAAGTGTCTTCCTCTCAGCAGGGAGCTGCCTTTAAATGAAGGTGGGAGAGGAAGACAGTTTGGTCCAAAGCTGCAATTTGGCCAAAACACAAACATGAGTGTCTTGAAGTTGAAAATCAAGAAGTTGAAAATCCTGATATCTATTCTATGTCTGTTCATGTGCACTTGTATGTTGGAGAAGTGAGACATCTGTTTATTTACATAGTTTGAATAAATCAATGCAGATTCTGCTGTTTTGTGACTGGATTTCTTGTTAAAATGAATTAGAACAGTGGGAATAGACCAAACAGACAAATCTCTGCTGGGAATAGAGGTTTTGATCAGCACTAGTTATGATCAAGCCAGGTAAATGTGTTCCTTCTTGTATTCTGTATTCTTGCTTTCTTTGATGCAAAAGTGCTCTCATTTGCTAGTGTGTGTCAATTGTCTTTTCAGTTTACCTATTCCTCATTCCACTGTATCTGCTAATTACACCACATTGTGAGCAAACACCATGGGCAGAAGTGGGGAAGAAAGTTTTGGTTTTTTAAGCTTACCTACCTACCTAGGGAACAATGCATTTAGTACATTTCACGTTTGTGGTGACACTCAATAAGCCTTTTTTAATGTTTCAGCTGGCCTGGATAAACCAAAGCATTACCTTAATATCAGACAATTATTAGTTCTTTATTGAGGGATGTTAATGAAAAGTATTTACCTAAACTCAGTGACGAGGATTACAGCCTTTAAAAGTTTAAGTCAAAGGAGAGGGTGAACAATTTGAGGAATAAAATGTGAGGAACAATGAAAATTAAGTCTCCCCCTTTATCAACCTGCTCAAAAAAACATTCCAGACAAAATAAAGTCCAACAGCTGGGGACTCTTTACAAGCATGTATGTTGTTCTAGTTGTTGTTTTCCTTCTCCATTTGTGTGTGTGTGTGTTGTTACATGGATAAAAGCAAGTGTAGTCTGAGAGGAAGCAGAGGTGTTGACGTCATGCTGAGAAAGAGGTCATTACTTTGATGGGGCCGGCTACATGTTTGCTACTCTCTTAATGTTTTTACGAGGGAACAGGTGTGTTGCACCAGCCTCTGTTAGAGTCTGTGATGAGGACTGTTATTCGTTGTGTTGGGGTGTAATGGGGGTAACGTGTCCTGTTTACAGAGCATTGACTATTTGCATAAACCTTCTTTCTGACATGCATGTGCTAAGTGGTTTGATATTGGCTTTTGCTTTCTCAGAGCTCTAAAGGTTTTTTCTTGATCAAATACAGTTCCTTTCAGGGATATTCCCCACACATTGAAAACAAAAATGAAGCGCTTCATGTGTCCTATTCTTAGTTCAAATCCTCTGCAAGCAGAACACAAACCAACAGATTACATTCTTAATCTTTGACTGTCATGAGGATACTTTTGCTGATTCCAAACGCTAAGTCCTGTCTGTTTTTGGCAAC
Organism: Thalassoma bifasciatum; assembly: GCA_008086565.1. Taxonomy (NCBI): domain Eukaryota; kingdom Metazoa; phylum Chordata; class Actinopteri; order Labriformes; family Labridae; genus Thalassoma; species Thalassoma bifasciatum. The sequence continues at coordinate 11,159 of RPOG01001339.1, read as the reverse complement.
TCTGACAGGAATAGATTATGAGTAGTACAATGTGATCTGTGAGAGCAGTGTTTGTCAAACTACAAAATAATAATACATTTAGCTTTGGATTTATAGTCACCGCAAAACTTAAAAAAACAAAGCTTCTGATAACACTTTACAAAAAGGGTCCCTTAATCAATGTTAGTTAATGCATTATTAAGCAGTAATAAACAGTTTGATATTGCATAAATGACCACTATAATATCTTACCTATCATTAACTAACACATTAGTCAATGAATTAATTAGCAGCTAGTTAATGTCCACTGCTCAGAGCTAATTACTACATTATAAAGCATTAATAAAAGTTGCACATTGTAATTAGTTATCCTTATGTATGCATTAATCATTATTTATAAATTATTGTTAATCAATGCCAATGTACACTATTTGCAAATGATTAGTGGATGTATTGGGTAGCTGTTACATAACTTTTATTTATTCCAAAATAACATTTCCAATCTCATAATTACAAAAAACAGACAGCATTTCTGTAATGTTGTAAGTTTTGTTGAGTCTGTGTTTACTGAATATTTTCCAAAGTTCCTTTTCCCACATGCACTGTACTACATACAGATTCTGGACATTATTTATGCATGTGTGATTGCAAACAGACACATTTTTCTTCAAGTTTTATCAGAATTTTTACCCAGCAGACTCCAGATGAAGTTCACATGCACCAGTGAAAGTTCAGGTTGAGCCAATGTGTGAGAATAGCAGTTACTAACACTCAGAGTCAAAAGGGTGAGAGGGGTGATGATGTGATTGAAACCAAGAAAAGTTATGATACTTGTTGTCCCCCTTTTAACAAAAATGGCCTTGTACTTACAGACAGTAATGATTGTTGAATACCTTCCCCTTGTTCTGCATGTACTACTCAACCCCTCCTACCCAAACCAAGCAGATTATTATAAGCTATGAGCATGCTGATTAACAGTCTCCTGCTAGGAAGTGTGTGAAAACAGAGGGTTCCTCTCAATATTAAGGCCCTGAAAGTCTGCATGTGTGAAAAAGAGCTGCACCACGTCATCTAGACCACCTCCAGAGGGTCTCTATCAGCTTTGGACACCGCCACTGTCACATCCTCATGGAGTCTCACAGCCAGCCTCTCCTTGAACACCGCCAAATACCCACGCTCACTGTTGCTATGGTCACTGAGGATTACACTTGTTCCTTTTTCCACAGCATCCAGCACCTCGTGATGGGACATCTCACCTTAAAAACAGACAAAATCATTCAATTGTAAGGTTTTACAAGTGTAAGAAAATATAATAAAGCGTAAAATGTTTACCTGTTATATACAAGTCTGCTTTGACTCCGTTAAGCACTGAGGCTCCAGATCCAGCACAGACAGCCACAGAACGCACAGATGACTCTGAAAATAAAGAAACAATACTTACACAAACCAACATATAAACAAAGACTGTTTAAGTTATTGGAAGTAGCTTTCTTCTTGTTTCTTGCTTCTTTCTTATTTTTACTCACTGTGATCTCATTTACTCCTATAAAGTGTGAAAAGTGACCCATATGTGCATGTAAATTGTATTAAAAAAAATGAATTCTAATTTGAAAGTACAGAAAAAAACTGCAACAGTCTTTTTTTAATCCATCATGTACAACCTGATTAGTTCAGTGGATAAAATAACTTTAAATCACTCTATTAAGAGGTTTAAGCATTACCTTAATCTCCATGAATGGTATATGAACTCCCAAAATCATCTGTATTTGTTTAGACAGCCAAATCTAAGCAGGATGTTTCAGTCTGCTTAGAAAGTTTTCTTTTTCTTGTCTCGTAAATGTTTTCATTTATTGCTCTAGATAGAAACTTAACCCTTAGTTGTTTGTTAAGAGACAGTACTCTCCTTTCTAAATCTATAAACTGCACATTTCAGCACAGTACAACGTTAATATAAAGCAAAACTACACATTTCTTTCCTTTATGATTGATTTTTTTTGGCCTCTAATATTATTTACCAACCTAACCTGTGATGTCTTCCCTCACATTGTTCATGTTGTTGTACTCCACTTGTTTTGCAGTATTCTGCTTGCATTAGAATTCATTACCAAGTGTTTGCCCCGATCCCAGGGCCAAGCGAAGGTGACTCAAACCCAGGTGAGACTTCATCTTCTGGATGGCTGTTGCCATGGTTACCGGCTGGTCCAAAATGCTGAGACGCCCTTGTCCATGACCTGGTAGAGGAGGCTGTAAGAAGGGGAAGATAGAAAGTCGTCGATAGATTTTACTTTGACTACCCTTGATTTCTATTTTTTGAGAGAAAGAAACGTTTCCACAACCTCAAGGCTTAGAAAACGATCTGCAAGAGCATAACATCTGTTTTGTAATTGAACTTCAGTGGTTGAAGTAGATGTATCAACTGCAGATAGATAAGCTAAGTAGAAGCATTTGTATTGGTATATGCTCTCTTTTAGCCCCTACATAAGTAAACGCCATGATCAGGTCCCTTTGCATTTTACCTAGAATCACACTGGTTTTAAGTTTGCATTTATTCTGTGGTAAACAATAAAGGATTTCCCTAATTTTTTCAGTCTTCTTAATTTTATGTAGAGGTGTTTCACCTTTTCCAATTTGAGGATGCAGAGAGACGAGCTCGGAGCGTTGTGTCGTGACAGAGTCTGGACACTGGGGGTCAGCGCTGAGTCACTGCAGGTTACACTGACATGGATCCCACTGATCTCTGGTCTGTTAATGAAGCACACAAACAATTATTCACTTACACAAGACTAAATTCTGGACATCAACTTCTTTAAAGCTTATATTACTACATTATTACATATATTGGTTCCTTTTCTTTGCAACACTTCATTTTTGTCAGGCATCTGCTGGAAAGCTTTGCCCCAGTATCATAAGCAACTACAATGACACCAAGTCACTTTTGGTCTGAATGCTGTAAATTCCTTGATTAGAAACTGTGATTGCTTCAAACCAGTTAAAAGTTCCTAAGAGAACATTTAAAGGCATGAAAAAAACCCAGCAAATTATTCATAAATCTAAGAAACTTCAAAGGCAAATGAACTGAACAGGACCTGCTAACTGTTTGCTGAAGTGCTGTTCCACTGTCACATGCTTTCAGTTCCTCTATGATGTTCTTTACTTCCTCTGCACTTTTCACCATGAATTCCAGTTTGTGACTGTGGAGAGCCTTCCCTGAGGCCTGACTCAGCACTGACACCTGGCCGCTACCTGAGACACAGATTGGGAAAACAACACAATTAGGGGTCAAGAAAGGGGGTCAGTTTCATGTGTCACAATATTTGAGTCTAACCCTTCTTTAAATATGCAGGTACTAAAGACATGTGCGACACATTTTCCACCCAGAGTGACTTCTTACCGAGTCCTCCAACCAGCCAGTCGTTCACGCCTCCTTTAACACTGTCCCACGATGTGTGAGGGGAGAAGATGGCGATGCCGGCCTCCACAGCACGTATAGCTAACCGCTGCTTCCAATCTTTCTGAACCAGACGCTTGATTGGCCGAAACAGCGGAGGGTGATAGGAAATAATGAGGTCACAGCTTAAAGACTCTGCCTCTTGCATTACGGCGTCTGTGAGATCATTGGTCAGCAGGATAGTTTTCACGGGTTTAGGTCGACTCGGCTCAACCAGCAGACCAACGTTGTCCCATGACTCAGCCAGAGACAGAGGAGCAAGATCCTCCAACACCTGCAGAACTTCTTTAAGCTCCATCACACCTGAGCTGTGAGCACGAGAAGACAGGCAGCGGATGGTGGTGGAGCAAAGAGATGAGTGCAGGAGTGCTGAAGGTTTCTGGGTTTTCGAGAAGATGTGACAATGAGTCTCAGATGGGACAGAAAAACGGTGTAATTGTGCTTTGGTGGAGGAGGAGAGAGCAGCCAAACTCCCTCTGGTACAAAATCTTCTATATGCGAGGGGAAAATACATCCGATAAAGGTTTCTGCTTGAAATTAACATCAGTGGACCCCTGCATGGACACAAGAAAAAAACACCAGTCAATTCTCCTCTTTGCAATAGGATTAAATAAACCTTTTTATAAATACATGCAGCTCTAAGATTTCCACCTTACATAAGTGCAAAAAGTGCAACTTAAATCAGCTTTTTATTTAAGAAATTCTGCCTAATTTCACAGCCATTAAACTTGATTTGCAAGTACTCTTTGTTTTGGCAATTCTTTTATACACTTGTATCTGTGTGTAACACTTGCATACACTTTTGTATCTGTACCCCTTTGTACCAGGAAATACTTCTTGGGAATGACAAACCCAAAACTGGTGTGTGTTTTCTGGACAGCTTTAACCAACACTTTTTAGTCTAGTCTCATTGATTAGGTTAGCTGACCACCAGGCTCTTAAAGAAGTCATTAAATAGGTCCCCAAGGGTTAAACCAGGAGGTCATAATATTTTCCAACCCACCACTTTGAATGTTTACACAGTCTGTTCAATACAAATTATGAAGACAATAGTTTGTGTCTTATTCTTGTGGCTTTGATGAAGAGAAGGACACATTTAGTGACGTATGCAGAAATCCAGGTAACTTCAAAGAGTTAAAATCCTCTTTTTCTTGCAACCTCAGTCCCTAATAAGGTGCATGTCATGCTGCCATAAATAAAAGTGAAAACGTGGGTGTAAACTGTATCTCGGTTGTAAAAGCATGCAGCTAAAAACAGAGTCAGCTAGTTAGCCACTGACATTTAGCTGTTGTCACCAAATAAATCTGCACTTCACAGTGAATAACTTCATACTGACAGATAAACATGTAAGTGAGTCTGCTGCTCTCTTACTTTACTTTCAGCAGGTTGCAACTGCAACGGGTCCGTCACTGAAGATTTGGTTCTGCAATGACAGAATTCGCGCTTGCAGCGGAACTTGGAAATGTCCCTTCCCGGCTCCAGTCGAGCAAGGTTGAAACGTCACAGAAACCAACGCGGGTCAGTTTAAGGCGCTGGAAGATTTTTATTTAGCAAAAGGAAAAAAAAAAAAAAACTTTGATTAATTTTGTCCCTGGTTGTCAGTGTTTTTTACGACATAGCTAAAAAAATAAAAATAAAAAAAAAAATTCGAATTTTGTAACCACTGTGTTTTCGGCCTCCTATTTGTTTCCAAAGTCACATAAAGTTCAAATAATTCACGGGTGTTTGTTTAATGTTTCCATATTTATGAAAGAAGAAATGAAAATTGAGCCTCCCTTTAATTGAAAAATGGTGAAACTTGCTTTCTGTACTGTTGTGTCCTTTACTCAATTATTACAAATAAGTATCTGTTGATGAGAATAGTTAAAAACTACTAAAATTAACATAGATGGATAATCCAAGTGATCCTTGTTTAATACAGCCCAACACACTGAAAAAAGGCTTGAAAACTTGGAGCACTGGCATCAAAGCAAAAACTTTTCTATTTTTCATGATATTCAGTCGCAAATTGATCATCTGCAGCTCATATGCACAATGTTAAAAAAAATCACGCTAAGTCGTAAGCCTACATTTCTTTCACATTGTAGAAAATCCTCAAAAAAAATTTATAAAAACTTGCCTTTTTTCTGAAAAAAAAAAATCAACCAACCTTCAACTTAACTTAAAACAGAAGCTATTTGTAAACATTAAATAGTTTTCAGACATTATTTATTAAAATGACCAGATGTGTCCTGTGGAAGCCAATTTCTGAAAATATATATTGATTTTTGAACTACTTGAAAAAGGGCTCCAGCAACCTCCATAGGCCCTTTTGAATAGAGCACATTAATCAAATTATTATTATTATTATTATTATTATTATTGCTGTTTTTGTTGTTTATCAAGTCATCAATAAATCAAATAATGCAATTGGAAATGGTTTTGAGCTGCTTTGTAATTACATGCATGTGCAATGTCATTAGATGACCCTGACAGACCGCATTAACCTTCACAGTACAGGTGGTCAAACAGGAGCTTCACAGATGGTCTATCTCCTACTTCTCAGAAGGATTAAAGGGACTGAAAAAAAAACCCAAAAGCCCCACTTCAAAACAGACAGGGCAGAGGGTTAGGCCTATCAGTGTTTAGGGGAGAATTGAATTGCATTAAACAGCAGTTTTTCATTAATTGCTCTTTGACAGCAAGTTGCCAAGCAGAGTCTCTACCTTGGAACTGAGTCAAAGTGATGGAGAGGGACAGAGATAGATCAAGAGAGAGAAAGAGAGAGAGAGAGATTAATGTGGATTTGTGCAATAAAGGTCGATGCTGGATGTGAGAGGGATCAGGGGAGGATCAGGGCAAAGGCCAGACCAAGACCATTACATAATCTGATGGCCTCTCTGTGCACAGTACCCCTTATTTCAATTTAGACAGTGTCTTCAAACAGGGTATCTTAAATTTAAATTCATAAAATAAGGATCTCTCTCCATCAAAATCACTCAGATTTCTCATTCACATGAAAGAGCAGTTATCAACAGAGAAAATGAAAACGTTTCCATTAAGCTCATTTGCAGTGGTCTCTTGCATCCAATCAGGGGATAGGCACTAGCAGATGTTTACTTAATAGATCAGTGTTTTCTGACAGAGGAAAGCTTCACTTTTGTTAGACGGGACATTTTGACCTTCAGTGTTGGCCCATCTGTCTGTACGGTTAAGGTCTGTACAGTACATATGCATCTGCTGTAAATCTGTATGGCTAATGTTCCCAAAGGTCAGGGTGCGCCTTATTCCCATCACTTTCCCGTATGCCTATCCACACAAGCGTTAACATGAGCTTGGAGACTACTTTCTGACCATTATACACGAATAATAATAATAATAATAATAACAATAATAATAATAATAATAATAATAATAATAATAATAATAAAATAAATAGATAAATAGATAGATAGATAAATAAATAAAACCAGTAATATTTCCATTTGTGTGTTGATGTGTCACGTTGGGAAGTAAAATCTCAAGTAAAAACACTAATTTCACCTCAGTGTTCAAACAAAAAAAAGAATAATAATCTATACTAAAAATCTACGGACTGCGCTCTCAAACTTAGGATGGTAATAAGGCACTCTGGAAACTATACTAGTAATGATGGGCTAACACCAATGTGTCCTAAAACAAAACATCAAATAGCTCACCTTTGTTCCCTCTTTCCTTCAATTTACCACTGCATTGGATTGCTAGCTGCATTTGGTGTTCATTTATAACACAAATGGATGTCAGGGACTGATCAGCACTGTGCTTCGTGTACATCCTGTTTACTATCTGTTTGTATTTCAGTAAAAGAGATTTTGACCCAATTTACCACCGCAGAAAAATAGACACAAAAATTGAGCATATGACTACAGTTTATTGGCCCCAAATTTTAGAGGGTAGGTGAATATCAGTAGAGATCAGCAAATTTAGATTGATCTTTTAAAAAAAAAAAAACAGTACAGTATGTGCAACAGTTCATCACAGCAAATCAGCTAAATGAGCCAACATAGATTTATGTGACACGTTTTCCTAATATTTTTGCCAAACATCTTGCAACCCTTAGCTTTTTCATTATTTTTTCCTCCTTTTTTACTTTCATATTACAGCCATAATGCGAATGTGTATCATCTTGTGTAAGCCATATCATCTGCGATAAGTTAGACCCACAAAGCAAACTTTTGCAATGTTATGCCATTAAAATGCTTTCAGATGGTGGTATCGACCAACCCTCACAATCCAGCTTCCCTCCATTATACAAAGATCAAAATTCATAATTTATATGTATGAGATATACCATAATAATTGTAGCACTATAGCCATCAGCCACCAATGCTAACAAGTGGTTATTTACCATGTGAATTTTCCAGTTAAACTCTTCCCTTAAAGTTCCAGTGAGAGAGTCACTTAAAAATAAATGCCTGATCATGCTCCACAACTTAAAATGAGATCATCAGTGCTTAAAAAAAAGGTTACTTCTAAATGCTATTTCTCAGCTTCCCAATTGGGTCGGACAGGACTGGATTGATTTACAGCATGTCAAGGTCACCATGACACCATCACGCCATCTGGAGAAGTTTAGCAGTGAGAAGAGAGATCTGTGTAGCTTTTTTTTTTTTTTTGTAGTGATGGGGACTCTGGAGCTGGACTGTCTGACAGAAAAAGGACAGCAGAGTAGAAGAAAGCTAATCAAGAGAATGATAGAGTACAGGCTAAAGGCTAATACACGAGTTAAGCTGTTTGTGATAATGTTCATTCCGACCCACATAGTTATTCACTGCAGTTATTCTGCAGTGATCTATTCAAACTTAAAAGTTTATCAATAAATGAAGAATGAGATTTTTACCAAAAGTGCTACATAATTGATGATAAATACATTACCTTGTTGTGTTGTATCCGGGAGAACACTACCAATTCTGGCCATAGGTATCACTGCAATCCACTTGATAGCCCTCAAATTTCCTTTAATCTCAAATCAACATCAAAAATATATAAAGAGAAATAACTGACTCTAAGTGTTCCAGGTCCAACGCTCTGAAAATTTTTATTGATGGAGTCATATATGTGGACCTAATAAGCTAACTCTGCAAACTATCAGACATAAGCAATGACTTTTTTCAGGTTTGTCTTCCAGATTCATGAAGAGTGATCTCTGCCTCTCATTATTCATATTTTAATAAAACATTTTGAACATGAATTTATGAATCTCAACCAGCTCTAATCTAAAAGCTGATGATAATGACATAACTGAGCATCCAAATGAGGTAAGCTTACTTTTTTAACTAAGTGGTAAATTCTGTTTTTGATAACACATTACATTCTCTTTTACCCATTTACTTCAAATTTACAAAAACATCAACAACTTACACAGAATTAACAGACCACATTATAAAAACCAAAATTCTAGTCAGAGCACATCTTAATCCCTTTTTTTTGCACTTAATACTAGGAAATTTGTCCTGCATGATGTCACAAAATCTCTTTATCCTTGTGTCCTCCAAAGCCAGGATGCATGAGTTACTCAATCCTCCACACAGCCACTCCACAGCGCAATAGCGTTGCAGATGTTTTCGGTTTCCAAATCCCTTCTTTGGCTACACAAATCCTCAAATCACTGCTTTGGTTTATTACACAACCCCAGAGTTTTGCATCATTATGCAAGTTGATTCATTATGAAATCATGCAGGTCTTTGGATTAAACCGCATTGTGACATCACTGATTTTCAATCACGCATAAACCATTAAGTTTCTTTACTATGATTTTCCTGTGAGCAAATCAAAAAGCCATTATTCATGACTGACCAACGTATTCAAACAGGTTCATTTCTGGATAATAAACAACCATAAGTCAGTTTGTTAAAATGTTTTATTTTGTATCTACATAGAATCATGCTGAAATAAATCTGTTGTTTGATTTTGTGTTCAATTTACAAAGTTCAATAGATCAAGGCTATTAACTGTAGATGTATGTATACTATAAACAGTATTAGCTAAATTGTGTGTAAACTCTTGATACATGTATAATTTTACTGTTTTATATTATTATTCAGAGATGAAAAAATAAACACTTTCAAATTAAATATATTCCATCAATAAAATTCATTCCAGTTTGACAAAATAGCTCTGAACTGTTCCTATATACAATACACATATATCCACACATTCTCATGGATTATTATACATTTTTCAAAAATGTCTGAGCACATGATGGTAAAACTTTGCATAGCTTCAAAGTGATCTCTGAGAGTAATTTCATACAGCTTGACTTCTTTGAATTTTAATGTTACAGTATTTCTTCAAAGATCTTTTAAATAGCTTCACTTAAATACAGACAGATGCTCCTCTGTAGAGGTGTAAAGGTGCTTTTTTCGCTGTTGCTCCTCGATTGTCATTGATGGGACATCATTCTGACAAACTCTGCAGCAGAGAAGAAGAGTTTCATCAGGATTCATATATAATTCTGTGGAGGTTTCTGTGTGTGTGTTCATGTCAGGACGTGTACCTTCAAAGTCTACTGTGCCATCTCCATTGTCGTCTGCCTCTTGGACTATAGCATCTATCTCCCTCCGGCTCATGTGCTCTCCCATCAGTTTGATCATAGCTGACCGTAGCTCTGCTGTGGTGATTTCTCCATCTCCATCCATGTCGAACTGAGGATGGAGGAACAACACAGGAAGTAAAAAGCCAGATCAAGTACATTACACACAGGGAATTAGTTTAAGTAGAAATCTGACCAACCACCCATCAAAGTGCATGAGAAGATTAAGAAACCGACTCTCACCTCTTTAAAAGCATCTTTCAGTTCCTTCACACCGATCATCCCAGCCGTCTCTGCTAGAAGTTTTGGGGTCATGAGCTCCACAAAATCATCAAAGTCGACTTTACCACCGACTGGAGGGAAATTAACAAGAATAGATTAAGTCAAAAAAGAAAAAATATAATCTGTTATTTGTGAATGTTCAAATTTCATTTTAATGTCTACACTGGAGGATTGTGTTGATATGACAAAGCCTGTTTTTTTTAAATGTTCCTTCTTCCTTGTTTCAGACATGGGTACAACATAAAAACTGAGTAAAAGCACAGCTTTGCAAAGGAATGTAATACTATTAAAAATATAATATTCTGCTGTAACAGAGTAGTTTTTGTTGACATTATGATTTCTTAAACATTACTCCTCTTCAACAGGTAAATTGTAACTTATTCCACATAATTTTCTGTTGGAGAAGTTAAATCACATCTGATCCTGTACATTTTTCTTCATTTAGTCCAGGACTCACGATTCATGTTGATATTTTGGCTCAGTTCAATCAGCTCCATCTCAGTGGGCATATATCCCATCGTACGCATCAGATTCCCCAAATCCTTACAGCTGATCAGCCCGTCCTTGTCTTTGTCAAACTCATTGAAGGCATCGCGCAGCTCTGAGCAGGCAACAATAACAGCCAGTTAGTAAATCAGGGATATGAAACATGTAGTTTAAACAAGAATTTTGAACCTCAAAGCTCTTAGTTTTTTATACTTTGAGGTGATGAGAAAGACATAGATTGGAATAACTTACCATCAATCTCATCATCAGCCAATTCTCTTGTCTGTAAGAAAAAAAGCAGTTAGATGGAGTTTCATAACAGAAACAGAAACAGATACCAGAATTAATCAACTACACTATTTACAAAAATATCTTTACATCCTACATTTTAGTATAGAAAAGTATAAAAGTAAC